>JASCZW010008753.1:0-47757 GCA_034211315.2 Aedes japonicus | reverse complement strand
TTTTTGGCAATTTCACGAACAGAACACGGTTAATGCGATTTCGAAATGGCACTGCCAGCTCCTTTTTCTGGTCCGATGCCCCCTTTTCGCGTCCATATATCGGTAAATCCTCAAGAGAACTCGTTTCTACAAACTTCCTAGCAATCTTGAACACTGCAGATTTAGTGCACTTGACACGTTTTGCCAAATCAAATTAATCTGCAAATTGATAAGCTGGTCCGACCCATAGTTCAAAATTCATCTCATTTTTTTTCGATTTATCAGGTGTGTTGCCGAAGTAAATAATGTTTTAATGCACTCAGCGAAAATTCACAATTTTTTGTTAATTTTTAACCCGTTTTTTAAACAGTTGTCCAAATTTTTTAATTAACAGCCCTTATATGCCCAATCTAGAAAAAGGGTGGCAGGTTGGAATGTGAGAACATCTGAGCCATCACTATTCGCAACGTGGCCTTTCGAGTGATATCCTTAGTCATCCTTAGGATTTCTTCAACATGCATCAAAGAAATCTCGTGCACAACCACCTAGGACGCATTCTCGATTTGTTCTTTAGCCCAATGGATCTTCCTGTTGAAATCTCGAGTTCTGTTTCACCACTCTTACCGATTGACCTTCATCACCCGCCACTGGTTGTCTGTGTACCATCTTTAGTTGATGACGATGTACCATCGTATGGTGTGAATGAGAATGTTGTGCGGGCGTTAGACTATAACAAAATTGACTTCGATGCTCTTTGGGATTTTCTTTCTGCCATTGACTGGGATGTTCTTTTTGCTGGACTAAATGCTGACGAAATGGCTGAAATGTTGTCCGCTGTACTAAATGATTGGATAGACACGAATGTTCCTTATCGTCGTCCCGCTGTTTCTCCTCCATGAAGCTCTGCTTTGCTACGAAAACTAAAACGAAAACGAAATGCTTCACAGCGTAAGCTCCGGCGATACCGTTCCCTGGCAAATAAGCGTAGTTTTCACTTGGCATGTAATGAGTACCGTAAACTTAACTCGTCACTCTACAAATCTTACGTTTTACGGGTACAAACTCACTTAAGGCGAAACCCCAAGAGTTTTTGGAGTTATGTAAATTCAAAGAGGAAAAATACTACTATGCCAGCTAGCGTGTTTTTGAATGATATTGAAACGTCTATAAGTAAGGAAAAATGTGAAATTTTTGCTACTCATTTTTCGTCAGTGGTTGCTGCGGAAAGTATTAACCCGGAACTCTTGTCGAGCCGTATTAACTCTTGTCGAGCCGCTCTGCAGGATCTTCAACAAATCTTTTGCCGAATCGAAATTTCCCGCAGTCTGGAAGGAGTCTTTGATGGTTCCGGTACACAAGAAAGGAGACAAACGTGACTCTAAATTGTTTGAGATAATAGTGAGAGGTTTCATTCTCGAGCGCACCAAATGCTACATCTCTGGCGACCAACATGGTTTCATGCCTGGACGATCGGTTACCACCAATCTCCTAGATTTTACCACGACCTGTTTTGATCAATTGGAGAAAGGAGCACAAGTAGACGTCGTCTATACTGATCTAAAAGCAGTGTTTGATACAATCAATCATGAAATTCTGCTGGTGAAGTATTCAAAACTCGGCACATCGGAAAGATTGACATCATGGCTGTGCTCGTATTTAACAGACAGGGCTCTGCGAGTAAAACTTGATACAAGCACTTCCTGTTGCTTTACGAACTCGTCAGGTGTTCCACAGGGAAGCAACCTTGGAAGCAACCAACTTATGATCAGCATTCCAAAGTGTATGGTAATGTCGTATTACCGCATCAAGCAGCCTATTGTTTTCGACTATACCATCAATGGCGTCGTTCTACATAGAACCGACCAGTTCAGCGATTTAGGTGTTCTACTGGATCATAAATTATCGTTTAACCTCCACCGCTTTGCTGTGATTTCTAAAGCTAATCGCCAGCTAGGGTTTGTGTCAAAAATCTCAAGAGACTTCACTGACCCGTACTGCCTGAAAGCTCTCTATTGCTCACTTGTACGACCGATCCTAGAAAATGCCGCCTTGGTCTAGCTTCCTTATCAATTGACTTGGAGCTTGAGGATAGAAACAATACAGCGCAGGTTTATCCGGATGGCATTGCGTAATCTACCATGGCGTGATCCGCAAAATTTCCCGCCGTATTCAGATCGCTGCAATCTGCTGCAATTGCATACTTTGGAACGCCGACGGAAAAATCAACAAGCGGTTTTTGTTGCTAAACTTCTGAATGGAGAGGTTGACTGCTCGAGGCTTCTCTCTCAACTGAACATCCGAGTTCCTCCGAGAGCATTACGGAGTGCTACTCTTCTTCAAACCCGATTCCATCAAACAGCGTTTGGAAACAACGAACCTCTAAAAGCTATGATGCGAGCGTTTACGACTGTCGAAGAATTGTTTGAATTTGGCGAATCTTCAGCTCATTTTTTGGCTCGTGTTTGTAATGCCCGTTTTATGTAGTTTCAAGTTTGTGTCATGTAGACAATAAGTCCGATGAACTAAATTAATTAAATAAATAAATAAAAATAAATAAATAAATCTTACGCCGTCTATCGCTGATTCCAAGTAGATTGACAGAAAGATTTCAGACTGGTTTTGTGGACGGACGATCAACAACAGACCAAGCCTTTGCCATTCGGATCATCCTTCAATGAAGGGTGAACAGAACCGAATTGCATCGCAATAAAAAAATCGACAAAGCTCACCAATCGCATTTAAACCACAGACAAGCAGACATAACACTTACAGTTTCTTCATCGCTCACGCGTTTAGCGGTCAATTGAAATGTTTCTAAGTTGGTAGTACATAGTCGATTCCCGTAAGTTTGGCGTTAGCACACTACCTCCATCTGTTCAGCTTTATAGCTAATCACAGTGTGCTCAACAGATGGCGATAGTGTTTAAGTGACGATGATTTCTAGTGGAAAATAATCATGCAAAAATGGTACCTGGCATCGAAACCTCTTAACTAATAATTGTGGAAGTGCATTTAGAACACTAAGTTGAGAGCAAGCAATAAGCGAATCGTGGAAGCAATAAGCTTGAAATGCTAAAAAAAAAAAGAAAAGAATGTTTGCTTTATTCCATTTCATTGCCATACCACTATGCACAATTCTTTCTTTCGACACTACTCATAAGATCTTGTTAAAAGTTTGGATCATTTTTTTGACGTAGACTACGTCTTACGGCAAGGGTAGGGTGTCAAATGAAAATCTAAAATTTTGCGACCGTCACGAAAAACCGTACGTTTTGCACGCGAATAACTCAAATAATCTACGATAGATTTACATGAGTTTCTTCTTACAATCGGTCAATTTGCCGCGCTCCAATTCAATTGTCAAGCCTTATTCTCAAACAAGTAGTAAACTATTGAAAATAACGCAAATATGGTGATGTCTAGCAATGTCATTTCGTGAGTAAATTTACCAATTTCTACCACAGATTTCAAATCGAAGCAAGGAACGTCTTGCTTCATCTTCTTCTTCTTTGTATTAGAGAGAGACTTTAACCAATCATGTTACTCTTCTCTCCATGTACGTGACTTCATTCCAGTTTTACCAAGCGACACGATCGGTCGTGTTTTTCGCACCGCCAGTGGATCGCAACGCTCGTCTACTAGCGAGCAATCAATTCGCCGTGCTTCCGATCCAGGAGGTGCCGAAGAAGGTGAAGGTTCCCCCGCTCTTTACCACATCGAAGGACATTTGCTGCACTCAGGACCGAGCTTGCAGCTATCCAAAGTCATCCGCTGTACAAGCTGTGCAGTAATGGAATTAAGGTGATGTGCTCGACGGAGCTGACTACCGTGCTGTCGGCGCTCACCTGGTCGCGAAGAAACACGAGTTCTACACTCACGACGCGCCCGGAAGCAAGCCATTGAAGGTGATTCTGCGTGGCCTTCCAGAACTCACACCGGGTCAATCTTCGCAGAGCTGCAAGCGGCGGCACTAAAGCCTCAGAAGGTGTTTCCCATCAGGCGCCAGCAGCACGGTAACTACCGGGACCAACTCTATCTGGTCCACCTTGAGAAGGGATCCGTCACGATGGCGGAGCTGATAAAAACACGGGCACCTTTTCGACGTCATCGTCAGCGAGTGGGACCGGTATCGTCCCGCGACAGCACGACGTGACGCAATGTGGCAACTGCCTTGCGTTCGGCCATGGAACTCGCAACTGCCACATGAAGCCGCGATGTGGCAAGTGTGCCGGAGCCCACAGTACCAACGATTGTGCCCCGATGGAAGAGGTGCGGTACTGAAGTGCGCAAATTGTGGCGCAAACCATGAGAGCAGCAATCGTACCTGCCCCAAACGTGCTGAATTTTTGGCGATCCGCAAGAAGTCATCTACCAAGTCTTGGCCTGCTCATCGCCGTCCACCACCTCCGATGAACGAGAAAATTTCCCGTCACTTCGGTATCAGGTGCCAAACCTACCGCCGATCCCATTGAATCACCGCCAAGCAAACCGCCCGTCAGCTTCGGTCCATCATCGTTTCGCGGCAGCCGCCGCCCCTAACCCGACTCCTCCTCCCGGCTGGGGACAATGCGAAGTCGCGGTACCTTCACGCAACCACCCGTCGATGGACAGCTCTACAACTCGGAGCAAATGGTGGAGTTCGTGCAAGAGCTCTATCGCCAACTACGTTCCTGCCGCTCCAAGGAGGAACAGCTCAAAGCTCGCCACATCCCGTGACGATGACGTTCATTTTTAAATATGGACCATAATCGCTCCATCAACATCGTAAATTGGAATGCTTGTTCCATCCGGAACAAAACCGTTGAACTCGGTGACTTCCTTAACAGGAAGGCCATCGACATCGCCATCGTCACCGAGACACACCTCAAGCCCGAACTCACCGTTATTATCCCAGGATACCGGATTGTGCGACTTGATCGTGGCGGCCCTAGTGGAGGAGGTCGCGATCGCCCTGCGCTACAGCATCAACTGCAATCTGCTTCCGAGCTTTCAGCTGCAGACTATCGAAGCCATCGGAGTCGAAGTCGAAACTGCCGTCGGCCCAATCACCATCATCGCGGCCTATTGTCCCAAGCAAGCCAGTACCAACAACGGAACAACAACGGCCTACGAAACGAACATCCGTAAGCTAACTCGGAGGCAGGGGCAGTTCATCATCGCCGGCGACCTTAATGCGAAACACGAAGCCTGGGGAACACACGGCGGAATCGGAACGGAATAATTTTGCAGGAAGACCTGGAAGAGGACATTACACCGTCCTGGGCCGGATACTCCCACCCGGTTGAGCCGATCCAGGGTCCATTCGACAATCGACATCTTTCTCACCAACAGCGGGAACAACATCGCCCAGCCGATCGTACACCAGGAGCTCAGCTCGGACCACTATCCGGTGGTGGCCGAAGTTGGCTCCTCGGTCAGCTCGGCATCGAATCACCAGACGGAACTACCATCGCGCCAGTTGGAGAGGTTCCGACAACACGTGGATGACAATATCGATTTCGACATGCGCGCTTGATTCGGTTGATGACATCGAACAACAGCTGCAGAGCATCGAGCAAGCGATCTCCCAGGCCAGGAGCAACATGTACCGGTGATTGATCAGGTGAGTGACTCTGTACCATTGATAGACCCACTAAAGATTTAATACAACTGCGAAACGCCATTCGAAGGCAGTACCAGCGAACTGGTTTGCCAACGCTCAAACGTCACTGTAATCAGTGACCAAATTATCAAGGCCAGAATGGTGGACCTTAGAAATAATGATTTCTCTGAAAAATTCGCTCTCTCCCAGATTGTGCTAAACCGTTCTGGAAGATGACAAAAATTTTAAAAACTAAGCCAAGGCCCATTCCACCGTTGATCCCACTGAGACGTCAATGACTCAAGGGATCGGTTGGTAACACCTGCAGAGAGAGGCTGATGAGATAAGTCAACACTTCGTCAGCTCGCACAATCTCGGTCAAAACATCGTCAGTCCACACGAAGCTACCGTTAGCGCGCTTATAACTAACATCGATCAAAGTCCTAACGACTTCTCCGAAGATTTGGAGATCTCAGCTGACGAATTGTTGACTTATATCAAGACCTCTAAGAACATGAAGGCCCCCGGTTTCGACAACATCATGAACTTGGAGCTCAAGCAATTGAGCCCCCAGTTTTACAACCATCTGGCGGTGGTGTTTAACCAATGCCTCCGTCTTGGCTACTTCCCATCGTGCTGGAAGTCAGCCAAAGTCATCCCATTCGGAAACCTGGGAAAGATCCTTCATGTTCCAGAAGCTACAGACCAATCAGCCTTCTCTCAGGTCTATCTAAACTGTTTGAAAGCGATCCACCGTCGGCTCTAACATCTGCTGACGAGCTCAATATCCTGTTGGATGAGCAGTTCGGTTTCCGATATGGTCGCTCAACAGTCCATCAACTTAATCGAGTCATGAACATCCTCAGGCGGAACAAGTCTGTTTCGAAAACATCCGCTATGGCCCTTCTCGATATCGAGAAGGCCTTCGATAATGTGTGGCATGATGGCTTGGTGTACAAGCTCAAGCGATACAATCTTCCAATCTTCCTGGTGAAGATTATTAAAAGTTATCTCTCTGACAGGACATTCCGTGTTTCGTTGCATGGTGCAGTTTCCGGTGGTCAGGAGATCTCCGCCGGTGTTCCGCAGGAAGTATATTAGGTCCACTTTTGTTCAATTTATTCACCTCGGATATACCCCCGCTCCCTGAAAATGGATCTCTGTCGTTGTTCGCCGATGATACCGCAGTCGTCCACAATGGTAGGGTAATAAGAGCGCTTGCCGCGAAACTGCAGCGAAGCCTGAATGTTCTGTCAGAATACTTCACTGAATGGAAGATTTGTATCAACGCAGCGAAAACCCAGGTCATCCTGTTTCCACATTCTAACTCTCCCAGACTTGTCCCGCCTGAGAATTGTAAAATAAGCCTGAACAACACAACGGTGGAATGGACCAAATCAGCTGTCTATCTTGGTGTCACTCTAGACAGCAAGCTTATTTTCCAGGGATCAGGTTGACAAAACTGTCACAAAATGTGATACTCTGTTGAAACTACTGTACCCATTGATCAACAGAAGGTCTACATTATCCCTTAAAAATAAGCTTGCTGTCTGCAAGCAAATTATACTTCCGGTCATCGAGTATGCAATGCCAATCTGGGAGAGTTGTGCAAAAACACATCTCCTGAAACTTCAGAGAGTACAAAACAAGTTCCTCAGGATGATAATGAACACCCCTCCGAGGACAAGAACATCTGAGGTCCACCGTCTGGCCGAGATAAAAATGCTCGACGATCGCTTTAGTGAGTCTATCAATCGGTACAGGGCACGCTGCCTGACATCGGATCACCAGATCATCAGGAATCTGGTTCCCCACCCTAGGATTTTCCAATTGTAGTTTTAGTTGTAGATTAGGTAGGTTATCAAATTTTAACAAACAATGCCCCAAGGGCTGCACTGACAATTTCATGTAAAACATAAACACACTAAACACACCAAACACAAACAATTCATTAACAAAGCTGAAGAGCCCATTGGGCTGAAACACTTAATCTGTTAAATTGGTTTATACGACAAAAAACTGATAAATAAAGCATATTTTACTACTACTACTCCATGTACGTCTCGCAGCAGCTGAGAACAGCATAAGCGCACACTGGAAAATTTGCCTCAGTCGTTTGGCAGCATTGAAGCTGTGCGGAGGGAGCGCAGGGAGCTGGTCGCTGGGAGCTGGTCGCTGGGAGCTGGTCGCAGGGAGCTGGTCGCAGGGAGCTGCTTCAAGGCTCCACCAAACTGCAGTGTTTTCGAAGTCGCGGCGAAACAATCGCCACGAAGAGGTAATATGGCGGCTTGCTCAAAACCGACGCGATTGTGCGCCCTCATAATCTGCCATTTTGCCTCATCGCGACGATCGCTGTTTGGGAGAGCCTTGCTACTTACCCCCACCAGCTGCCTCTGCACCAGCTCCGCTGCCGTACAAATAAAGGCTCCTCCAAACTGCAGCAATTTTTTGCCACCGCGGCAGCGAAATCGCGGTGGAAAAATTGCCGCTGTGAGATTATAGGCAGCTTATGGGAGCGCACAAACCGACGCGATGCGTTTTTAATCGCGTTGGTTTGTGCGCTCCCATAAGCCGCCATGTAATCTCACGGCGGCGATTTTCCACCGCGATTTCGCTGCCGCGATAGCAATGCTGCAGTTGGTGGAACCTTCATTTGTACTGCAGCGGAGCTGGTGCAAAGGCAACTGGTAATCACGTAGCAGCTGGTGGTGGTTAAGTAGCAAGGCTCTACCAAACAGCGATCGTCGCGATGAGGCAAAATGGCGGATTATGAGGGCGCACAATCGCGTCGGTTTTGTGCATGCCGCCATATTACCTCTTCGTGGCGATTGTTTTGCCGCGACTTCGAAAACGCTGCTGTTTGGGGGAAAGCGTCCTTGGGGGCGAGCAGCAGTAAGCAGTAGGTGGAAATAATCTGTCCTTTTGAGGACAATAAATTCAAATAAAAGAGTTGTTTATTCAAGAATGAACTAATCTTAAATTAAGTTCGGTGCCGTCGGTAAAAATTTCACCCAGCTGGTTGGCGCTATCCATTAATTGATAATCTGTCCTTTTGAGGACAACCAATTGAATCAAAAGAGTTGTTTATAAAAGAATTAAACTTTTATTTCGTTGGGTTTGTGCGCCTAATATGGTGCCAATTCGTTCGCCTCAACTGCAAAAACTCCCTCATGGAGGGCGAGCTGTCGGGAAAATTTTGGCTGGTTGGCGCAACCCGCGATGAATCAATAAATCAATAAATTCTACCAGATACAAATCCATCTTTGCTACTGTCAATTGAATATTCTCAGCTTGAGAGTTTGTTTGATTGGGATTTACGTTTCAAATTGTCGATTGGCAGCAAGTGGTATTAGCAAAACTTGTTTTCCCTTCGTCGCATACCTTAAACCACACAAATTCCTTATCACGGATACTATTTTCGATGTCAAACATGATATTCCGAACCAAAATTCTCTGTAAATTCCAATTAGTAGTGTGTTATAAACAGTTGTTCTGTTGTGTTAACGATTCGCGTTGGATAGAGTCCTACCTCTAGGAAGAAAACTTTTTGAGAAACAGTGAAAGTGAGAATGCCTAACCGATTTCATCCAGAACGCTTGCGCAGATTCAGGAAGCGCATAAAGAGCGAACATACGGGAAATCCTCCGAAACGACCATGCACCGATGCCGAGCGAGCTCGTAGTTATCGGGCGAAATTGAAAGCAGCAAGAGGTAATGCGTTGCCAACAACTAGTTGGGACGCTTTAGAAGGTTCGACTTTACAAATTGCATGTCATCATTGGGCTCCCTGTCTTAATAAATTTTAACATAGTATTAATTGTATTCTGGTGATGACATGCGCAGCATGCTTTTACTGCATATGAACCTTCACATTATATCGATACAACTAATGCGCTGAATATGTTTTAATGTGTGATTAGTTTATCAGGTGTTTATTTTATATTCATAAGAATTTATCATATAGGGTAGGTAACGACTTAAGCACCCCGAGACCCTATTCCAAGCACGGGGTTAACGTTACAACGCTCATTTTTTGCAGTATGGTGCTCCATCTAGTGAAGCACCATACTGCCATAAATGAGCGTTGTGGGTTAACGTTAACCCCGTGCTTGGAATAGGGTCTCGGGGTGCTTAAGTCGTTACTTACCCTATTAACCATTATTTTCTCCCATACCCATTGCAAAGAATAATGATATTTTATAAAATTCACTCTCTTTCTTCTGCGAGATCTAATATGTTCATATATATTTCGTTTTCCTTAACGTTTTAGCCATATTGAATTCTCTATTTTACCTGATATTCACATAGAAACATGAATAATAATTTCACAAGAAAACCATAGACCATATTTTTGGTACGCATTTCACGTTATATTCCCTACTATGGCCTAATGTATTCATCACATAGTAAAATGTAGAATATAAAAATTTTCAATGGAAAAGTAAGAGTGAGCGGTTGTGTATTTTTCGAAGGGCTTATTCATACCAACACCTATATAACTAAATGAATATAGTGGGAATTTTAATGTTTTGAAATGGAATGGCCGATTGATCATATGAGAAAGTCATTTAGTTTTTATAAAGAAGCTTTATATTTCGTATAGTATACCGAATATAGCTGAATGTCCAATGCGATAATATAAATAAATGCCCGGAGCAATGAAATAAATAAACTTTACTAAAATTTGTTCGAACAAGTATCCTTAATGATATCCATATCCATCGAAAGTTTTTGACTCAATAATGTTTGTTGGTGACTTTTCATGGTCCAGTACAGCAAACGCCTTGTTAAGCATGTCTTAGCAAAGGTATAACTAGTTGAATATCGTTTCTAGCTAAATTATTGTGCGAGTTATAGTTAAAACTGTAATCGTGCGCTACATAATCGACTGAGTCAAAGGTTATGTACTCTATATACTTGTATATAACCTCATAACAACTGCAAGATAATTTTTGTTATTTTCTGTTTGATAAAACTTTCTGAACTTTGAACATTTTTAGAGACACTTACACATCTGAAAATGTTGCAATTGATTATAGTGTTTTCATAGCAATCAATAAACCTGTCGGATATCTTCTGATAACGAATTTTATCGTAATTTGAATTATAGAGTATTTCAATATATATTATTACCCTTGAAATCCAGAATTTCTAATATTGCATAAATTGCAAATCTTTGATTCTTTCAAGTTGAATTATGCAAAGGCATACTACAGCTCAGATTGTATACAAATGATCCGAATGGTATGGCATTTAAATGGTGAATGTTGAAAAGGAGACAAGGCATCAGTCAAAATATATGTTTGTATGTACGTATTATAGAATTTCCTCCGCAGCCTGTCGTTACTGAAATCCCCAAAACGATGCAAAACATTGTTGATGGTTCCGGCGATGGTGAGAATTCCGAGATGCTGGCCATTCAGGCACAGTATGACATACGAATAAACATTAAGTAATGTCAAGCGGTTATGATTATAAGAATGACTAAAACTATCATTGATTTAATAATTTTATTTTCCCTAAAAGATCCTCAACTATCTTCTAGTCCTTAAATATAGTCCATCGTAAAACGTGCAACCACAGAGAACAGACATCCAAACTAGAATATATTTCTCAAAAAAACTTGTGTAAGGATTCAAATTAAAATACGTTCAAACACTATTGCCATCTCTCGGGCTGTGGCCACTTGCGATTTTTAATCGAAGATGGGTAAGATTCGTTGACCGTGCGGTGAAAGAACTGAACTGCCAAAAAAAATTAGTTGATGAATAAGATTTCAAGCTGGTCAATGGGTGGCGATGCCAGTGCCGCCACGCTATTGCCAGTTCATTACGATTATGAAATGGCCGTTAAATTTCTTACACAGTTTTTGAATTTGACTTGGATGTCTGTTTTCTGTGGTGCAACCGTGACCGTGTCATCATTTAAACCAAAAGGCCCTTTTCAGGGCCACCAAATAATATCTCAAGAGCGTACAATAGAATTTTCTTACATACTGGCTTCAAAACGCTGGTCTAAGGTCCCATAAGAGCCACACACGTCATATTATGACAAACTGCTTCTATCGGTAAGGGTAAGCGACCGGCGCGAATAATTGAAACCTTTTTAACGCTAATAATAGCTACACAGAATTTCCCTGACATTATAATGCATCACTTGGTTTAACGTAGTCTACGTCGACCGGTCGTGTCTTGTACACAACCCCACTGATTTTTTTCTGTGGAAATCCATGTTTTCTTCATATATTCTTCCGATTTCACTTCCTTAGGATGCTTCCAGATGGGCTGCTTCATGGTGGCCAAATACTTTTCATTTGGTCGTAGTTCCGGTGCGTTCGAGGAAATGGAGAGGCTTCGGCACGAAATTGACCTCCTTAGCCTTGTACCACTCCCGAACATATTTCGAGTAATGACATGAAACATGGCTAAATCTGGCCAGAAAACTGGTAAGACTATCGCGTGACCTCAGAGGTGAAAGCATACGCTTTTGGGGGCATTCCTTTTGGAATACCTGCCCATTATTAGTTCCGGTAGTCGTGAATGGAGTGCTTCGCTTTCGAAACAAAAATATTGTTTGTCAAATCGTGTATTTTTTTGAAAACTTTAACGTCTTCTGCTTCCTAACGTCCTCAGGAACATTTAACTTATGATGAACAGTAGAGAACAGGAGCCCCGGAAGTTGCCGGAAGTCTGCTTTTACATAAGTCTCGTCCTCCATAAGGAAATAATGCGGTTTGGTCAACAGCTGCGTGTAGAGCTTTCCTGAAGGTGATTTTCCTCACTGTATTTTGCCGTTCATCGCGATTCGGCGCCATTTTGACATCTTACGTGTTTTCGCATCTTGTACGAAAGTTTTGCTTAGATGCAATTTTTTCGCCACATCTCGAGATGAACTGTTTGGATTCCTCTTGAAAGCTTGAACTACCCGCTTGTGGTCGTTTACACTATACGTGGTTCCGTTTACGATTTTCAATAAATCAAGCCAATTTATCACGCTGATCAACATACAAAGCTGAAGCGTGACAACCATACACAGATAAAAAGAAACATTGAATATTCTGCATTATCTACTGCACATTAAGGGAACGCTAGATTTGCCAGAAAATTTTTCCTCAGTCGTTTGGCAGCATTGAAGCTGCGCGGAGCTGGTCGCTGGTAGCTGGTCGCAGGCAGCTGGTCGCAGTTTTATTCGTCTCGCAGCGGAGGTCGCAGAGGCAGCTGGTGCTCGCGTAGCAGCTGGTGGTGGTTAGTACTGAGGCTCGCGATGAGGGTAAAATGGCTGATTATGGGGGCGCATAATCGCGTCCGGTTTGTACAAGCCGCCATCTTATCTCATCGTGGCAATTGTTTCGCCCGCGACTTCGAAAACGCTGCTGTTTGGTGGAAAGCGTCCTTGGGGGCGATCAGCGGTAGGTGGAAATAATCTGTCCTTTTGAGGACAATGAATTAAAATAAAAAACTAGAAGGGACAGCCCAATGGGGTTGTACGCAAAGTTGACGTAGGACTACGAAGCAATGTGCAATATAGATCGCTTGATTGTTTAAAGAGTGGCTGGAATTGGTTTCCTTCCAAATCTAATTCCCATACACTAAACGTTCGCACTACAGTCTTTATTATTTGATATAGCCTGTTTTGGTATCTAAATTCATTCATCTTGCTTTCACTGGAAATAATATGTATGACATATGATAACAAGATACTCTATATCACGTTATATACCTTGCAGTGCGAATGAGTTGGGAAACTTTTACTCAAGAAGCTGGTTTCATTCACCTCCAATTGCATACGGTTTCTGCTAGGCTTATGTGTGTACAACACTGCCAAATATTGCAAACATTACGGCTTCGGCACAGGAAAGATGTTTTTCACAATCGATTATCCCGAAACCCAGCCTCCAGCTTTCCAAAACACATGTCAACTTTCTTTTCGAGTTGTTTTGATGGCCCTGAAAAGGGGTTCGAGGAAACAGCTACTAACACCACTTCATTTCGTCATGAAGCTGGTTTACTTGACCATGGCTTCGGTTCGCTCGGAAACCTCGTGTTAAGCTAGCTCTCCCGGCAGCTTGATCGAGGGGCAGTTTGAATTTCCAGAGACGTCAGGGCCATCCGCCAATTGATTTAAGTCAGTCGGGCAGATACGCTTTCAATCCGCTCGGAAATGTAAATTATGAAGCTGTTCATAATGCTTATTGTTTTGGAGGAAACGACAGTATCGGGATAAAATGCTTCAACACCCGGTAGATAAGGTGCTATACACGGAAGAAACAAAGTACCTAGAATTGAGTATTTTTAAACTTAAAGTTGAGTACTGTTGTTGAACTGGAGAGATGGGAAAATTTGATTCCGCACATTAGGTTAACATTACTCAATGGGTGAGTAGTTCATTGACAACAAATTTTTGAGTAAAAATGGAAGTCATTTGCATACTTTTATTATTTGAAGTATATTAGATTCAAAAACCGAAAAACAATAAATATGTTACGGTATTAAAATAGCCGTTATTGTTAAAAATTAAGAAACAAACAAAATGAATAAAATTATCAAGTATATTTATGTTTTTATTCTATCATCACGAGAGGCACTTTATTTTAAAAGTTGTATAACATTTACTAACTAACCGTGCGAAAAAGTTCTCTTCTTTGGTTTTTACGAGTTTTATTGCATTCGGTTAAATTTATCCTCCATAAACTTTGTATACAGTTACTCAAATTTGAGTACTATGGCATATACTCAAATTTGGCTTCCCGCACCGAACTCCAGAGTTGGGTGAAATGAACTTTGAATTTGGGTGAAATGAAATTTTGGGGACTTTGTTTCTTCCGTGTACGTTTTCTTCTCCCGAGCCTTGCAGCTGGAACTGTTTGCCTTCCGAGATGGTGAAGCGAGAATGCACCTGAGAGCATATTCTGTTGATATGATCGACCACCTGGTAATCATTATCCTTATTGCGTTGTAGATGGTTGTGGCCTGTTTGGGAATTCATAGTCTATTATTTCCGATAGACGTCTAGGCCGAAATAGTGCTAATTGAACGATAGACCAGCATTGGGAAATAAATATGTAAGAAAATTCTATTGTTAACTCTTCAGATAGCATTTGGTGACCCTAAAAAGGACCGTTTGGTTTTAATAATGATACGGCCCTAGTTGTATTTTCTACGATGGTTGAACCACATACATTCCCAAAATAATTTGATTCCTATCGAATGATTGAAATTTCAAACAGCACTAAGAGATATATTCAACCAAACAAACTCTTTAATAAGCAAACTGATTTGGTCGTACTGAAAAGGACGGAAATAGTTGACGGGGAGAAACATTGTTCACGGTTGAACTTGGGGTTTCTTCTTGGTATTCTTGGTTCAGCTCCTCGTCGGTGCGGGTGGCCATCTGCAGGTGACGTGGGCTGATTCTTGTCCCGTTGTTGTCACGGGCGGATTTTCCCATCAACTCATAGGCTTCAGCAGTCTTTTTTCTCGCAGCGATGTTGACGGGGTATCGGCCCAAACAGCCAACTGCACCAACTTCTCTGGATAACGAATGCCCACCAGTGCATCCTCCAGTGTGGTCGCACGCCTACTGCGTCGCTACAGTACATTTTGCTCTGCACAGCACTACTCTACCGTAAGACTGAATCAAATTTTCATTCAACGAAGTCAATGTGATACTAAGTGCATCAAAGGGGACGAACTTCAGTTATTAGGCCACAATAATTAGTTTTAATTAGTGCACGCTAGACGGATGATTTTCTTAACAGAAATGTTCCTAATTTGCTAGCCACTGCCAGCAACTAATCCGGTATGCACAACTAGGAACTAAAACGAACTCAACCACATAGTCTAGTCGGTCAATGACGTGTCGCAATTCGGCTCGAATTATCCCTTCTAAAATTTCGTTCGATAGTTGTTCAACGGTCTTTGTGATATACTCCGGGACGCGGCGTAATTGAACTACAAACCGACAAAGAAAAATTCAACCAAACAAACTCTTTAGTGATTAAACTGATTTGGTCGTCCTGAAAAGTACGGATTGATTTGACGAGGAAAAATAGTTTGCGATTCCCCTAGGGTTGTTTGTCTCGTCACGGGCGGCTTTTTCACGCCAACTCGTAGCTTCAGCAGGTTGACAAGGAGCATCGGCACCAACAGCCAACTGTGCCAACGCCTTCTATGCACTCCGCTTCACTTTACTAAATTTTTGAGTACAATTGTATGCTATCTCTTTTTCTCTCACGGAAATGTTACATCAATTTTCGTACAAAGTGGATCTAATCAAAAATTGAGTTGATCCACTGTTTAACGAAAATTGAGTTACATATCCGTGAGAGAAAAAGAGATAGCATACAATTGTACTCAAAAATTGAGCAAAGTGAAGCAGGAGTGTGGGCAACGACTGCTCGCCGGTGCACCATCCAAGGTGCTTGCTGCCGCTAACTGCGTGCGAACAGCCACTGCACAGCCCCACGACTGTTGTAAGACTGAGTCAAAATTTTAGCTAAGCGCTGGTATGTCATGGTGTCGGATGCTATTGCACAAAAGAAGGCGGTACCAACGAAGGCAATGTGATACAAATTGCACCAAAGGGGACGAACTTCTGTTATTGCGCCACAATAACTAGTTTGAATTAGTGCACGCAAGACGGATGATTTTCTCAACAGAAATATGCCTATTTTGCTTCCCACCAACAGCAACTAATCCGGTACGCATAACTAGGATCAATGGCGAACTCCACCACATGGTCACTGATGTGTTGCAGTTTGGCTCGAATAATCCTTTCTCGACTTTCGGTCGTTTGTTGTTCAACGTTCTTTGTGGTATAATCGGGGACGCGACGTTTAATGATTGCCATATTCAGCCGTGATTCGGTAATTGAATTAACAACAGCACACTAGAAAAATTCAACCCAACTCTTTATTTGGTAAACTGATTTGGTCGTCCTGATAAGGACGGATTTAGTTGACGGGGGAGAAATGTTTTCGATTCCACTTGGGATTTCTTTCTTCGTTCAGCTCCTCGTTGTTGCGGATGGCCAGCTGCAAGTGACGTGGGATAATTCTGGTCTTCTTGTTTTCACTGGCTGCGTTTTCCACCGACGTGCTCGCCAAACACGTCTGTCGCCTACGGATGCACAGCGAGAACTGATTATTGGTGTTCGGTCGTTCCCACGTGTTCCACAATTGCTGGCAAGGTTACTGTGGCAGTATGAACCAATCAGAGCGTAGCGCAAATATGATGTCATTTTCGACCAATAGCTTTGTGCGTTCAGAAATTTGTGTGGCACGGGGAAAAGTTATTTTGAAGAAGAAGAAGACACTTGTTACTCGTTTCCTATGACCTTGCTAGAGAAAACACATTTTTCAACCTGTTGATATGCAAATTTGTATGGGAGCAAAAGAAGGTCATTTTCAAATGAAAAATTGAACTACTTATACTAATTGAACTTCATTCAAATTTTGATGCGAAAAATTTGTGAGTCTTCTTGATAAAATGATGCATGGATGAAGTCATTCTGTTTGGTCGAACGAGAGTTATAAGCGTTCAAAAACCTTTCACTTTTGCGTAACGCTCTCATTTTTCATAATTTTGAAACGGCGCCCGGTATAGAAAAGAAAAACGTAGTCCTACGTTAAAAGTTGTTTATTAAAGAACTAATCGTAAATTTACTACTCGATGGAGGGCGAGCTGTCTGTAAAAATGTTACCCAGCTGGTTGGCGAATCCATAAATTGATAATCTGTCTATTTGAGGACAACCAATTTAATTGAAAGAGTTGTTTATACAAGAATTGAACTTTTATTTCGTTTGATTTGTGTGCCTAATACCATGGTGCCGATTCGTTCGCTGCAACTGCAAAAACGCATCCATGGAGGGCGAGCCGTCGGAAAAAATTTACCCAACTGGTTGACGCAACCCACTTATAAATAATCTATCCTTTTGATGACAACCAATCCAGTTCAGAGAGTTGTTTATATAAGAATTAAATTAATATTTCGTTCGGTTTGTGCGCCATTTAATCTGCAAAAACGATACTGTTTGCGGGAGAGCCTCCATGGAAGGCGAGCAGGACAATTCTCCGTCGGTGAAATCAACCAGCGATGAATCAAAAAATCAATTCAATTTCTAATATATGAGAGTTATTTGAATAAGAGTTTATCTTACATTTTGGTCGATTAGCAGTCATATTGGATTTTGCCAAGTCGTTACTAAACAACAGTGTGCTATGCAGCGGATACATAAAATCAGTGAAAATAAATCAAAGCCTGCCGGTGCTTTGATTTATTTTCACCGACAAATCCTACCAGATACAAATCCATCTTTGCTACTTTCAATTTAATATTCTCAGCTTGAGAGTTTGTTTGAGAGTCCTACCTCTAGGAAGAAAAACGTTTTGAGAAACATAGTGAAGGTGAGAATGCCTAACCGATTTGATCCAGAACGCTTGCGCAGATTCAGGAAGCGCATAAAGAGCGAACATACGGGAAATCCCCGAAACGACCATGCACCGATGCCGAGCGAGTTCGTAGTTATCGGGCGAAATTGAAAGCAGCAAGAGGTAATGCGTTGCCAACAACTAGTTGGGACGCTGGAGAAGGTCCTTCAACTCGAGGTAGGAAATTGATATTTATTAAATTTAAATCAATTTGACAAAGTGCATGTCATCATAGCAATTGAATATCTCTCTATGTTATCGCTCCCTGTATTAATAAATTTCAACTTAGTATTTATTGTATTCTGGTGATGACATGCACCGCGTGCTTTCACATCATACGAACCTACAAATGATATCGATACAAATAATGCGTGATTATTTTCTCAGGTGTTTATTTTATATTTATACGAATGTATCATATATTAACCAACCTTTTCTCTCATACCCATTGCAAAGAATAATGATATTTTATAAAACTCACTCTCTTTCTTCTGCGAGATCTAATATATTTATATATATTTCGATTTCCTTAACGTTTTAGACATAATGGATTCACTAATGATATTTTGCTTTGCGAAATCGTTCCCAATTCCATCCTTTAATTTCCAAGCTGAATCACTATTCTGAGACCTTCGTCGGTCGGATCTGTTCAAACGAGTCAAAGAAAAACCCATCAAAACCGATCATCAAAATTTAAAATCTTCTGCGAGATCTAATATATTTATATATATTTCGATTTCCTTAATGTTTTAGACATAATGGATTCACTAATTTACCTGACATTCACATAGAAACATGAATAATAATTTCACAATAGAATCAAAGACCATATTTTAGGTACGAATTTAACCTTATATTCCCAACTTTTGCCTTATGTATTCATCACATAGTAAAATGTAGAATATAAAAGTTTTCAATGGAAAAGTAAAAGTGAGCGGTTGTGTATTTTTCGAAGGGCTTATTCATACCAACACCTATATAACTAAATCAATATAGTGGGAATTTTAATGTTTTGAAATCAAATGGCCGATCGATCACATGAGAAAGTCATTGAGATGTTATAAAGTAGCTTTATATTCCGTATAGTATACCGAATATAGCCGAATGCCCGGAGCGATAATATAAATAAATGCCCGGAGCGATGAAATAAACAAACTTTACTGAAATTCGTCCGAACAAGAATCCTTAATGATATCAATATCCATCGACAGTTTTCGACTCAATAATGTTAGTTGGTGACTTTTCGTGGTCCAGTACAGCAAACGCCTTGTTAAGCATGTCTTAGCAAAGGTATAACTAGTTGAATATCGTTTCTAGCTAAATTATTGTATGAGTTATAGTTAAAATTGTAATCGTGCGCTACATAATCAACTGAGTCAAGGGACATGCACCCTATATACTTGTATATAACCTTACAACAACTGCAAGATAATTTTTGTTATTTTCTGTTTGATAAAACTTTCTGAACTTTGAACATTTTTAGAGACGCTTACAGATCTGAAAGTGTTGCAATTGATTATAGTGTTTTCATAGCAATCACTAAACCTGTCGGATATCTTCTGATAACGAATTTTATCGTTATTTGAATTCTAGAGTATTTATTACCCTTGAAATCCAGAATAGCTAAAATTGCATAAATTACAAATCTTTGATTCTTTGAAGTTGAATTATTCAAAGGCATACTACAACTTAGATTGTATACAAATGATCCAAATGGTATGGTATTTAAATGGAGAATGTTGAAAAGGAGACAAGGTATCAGTCAATATATATGTTTGTATTTCAGGGCCACCAAAGAGTTATAAAGTGTGTACAAGATAATTTTCCCACGCACTAACTTCATAAAAGCAAACGGCCCTTTTCAGGGCCACCAAATAATATCTCAGGAGCGTACAATAGAATTTTCTTACATACTGGCTTCAAAACGCTGGTCTAATGTCCCTCAAGAGCCGCTCCCGTCATATTGTGACTTAAACTGCTGCTATCGGTAAGGGTAAGCGACCGGCATGAATAATTGAAACCCTTTTAACGCTAATAATAGCCACAAAGAATTTCCCTGACATTATAATGCATCACTTGGTTTAACGTAGTCTACGTCAACCAGTCGTGTCTTGTACACAACCCCACTGATTTTTTTAAATCACTTAGTGCTGACCCTTGTAATTTTTTTTTTGTCAATTTCCTTTTCTGCTGCACCTTTGAAAAACTAACCCCACTATGTTGAAAGAAAAAAAAGGGTGTTTCGATCAAAATTTGGTCCATTTAAACATGACACATTTCCTTTCATCGTGCATTAAAAAAATTTGCACACCCCTCATTTTGAAGATGTGTGCGTGTAGCATCATGCCTTTATTTTGATTTTGAGATTAGCACTTCAGTTATCAAAATGTCTTCGATGCAAGAGAAGCAACTGCCTTTCCTGAAGCGACACGATTGTTTCGTTCTATTGTGGCCGGATTTGTAATCTTGCCATTACGGAAAAAAGGCCAAGGGGTGATATGCTGCCAACAACGTTCAAGTGGTGCCCAAGGACAAGAACCCTCCCAACACGACAAAGTTCCGCCACGAACAATATTGGGCCATCCTCAAGCGAAACCTTAAGAAGACTCAAGAAGCTGTTGTGAGAAACAGTTCAAGGCACACTGGCGTTCTGCGGCAAATAAGGAGAATGTACAAAATCTTATGGCAGGTGTTAAACGAAAGACCCGACAATTCTCATTCGGTATAATGGAAGCTTTGCTGAATATTTCTCCTGTATTCTGTACTAACTGAACTTGAAAGAGAAAAAAAAATTGACTTATTAATAAAAACTTTGATCGATTCACACACATTACTGCTTGACCAAATTTTGATCGGATCACCCTTTATAATCATATTTTCTGTTTGTTTCAATATCTATAGCTTAGGTATAGTATTTTGTTAAATTAATCCTGAAATATTCGCTAGCCTTTTTTTAAAACATCTTTCGAATAACAAGAAAAATACATTAGCAAAGCAAAATCAAGGAAAAATATACAACGAATATTCAAGGGTTCAGATCGACAGTGACAATCCGGATGTTTCCTTTTTTCACTTCCCACCAACTGGAAACAGGATGTTTGAAATGAGTGCAAGCGGGATAACTTTAATACAATTTTACACTTGCCTTCAAAACATAATTCTGTCAACAGCATCTCCATCAAATGCTTCTATTTATGGCACTTATTTTTCACAGTTTGTCACTGCTGGGAGAACCGTACGGTAGGAATTATAATTATTTTTTAATTAACTTCCGTTATTTACGCCTTGCCTTCTAGTTCACGATCCGCTTTCACATAGTAACACTGTTTATATGTACACAACTCAGACTGCGTTCGACGAAAACTGTGTGATATGTCTCTCTACTAGACGGAAACATCTACTCCTACCTTGGGTGGGCGGTTTGGTTAAGCAAAATGAGCTTAATCATATGAAATTCTACCTCTACAGACCGCCAATAGTGTTTGGCTCCATTAAGTTATAATGAGTTAATTTTAAGTGATTATTGGATTGGTTTCACAGCTCGGGTGCAGTCTTTGGTTGAATTTTATTTCTTTGACCTCTCTGAGAGATGAGTTTTCCTGTTATACATTCTCTAATGCTTTCAATTACTTACAATTACTTCAATTCAACGAATAGTATGAAGTCTGAGTTTTGATATGTTCACGTGTTCCAGAGCTTTTGAAGATTCACTGACGATGGTCTACAAAATAAATGCTGAGAATATTGTTTTATGATATAATTTACTTTAATTGGACATAAAAAAAATTCAACCAAAATAAACATAACAACCAATGTCAAAGTTTTGGGTAACATCAATTCTTTACTAACATACTGCCATAGATTGTCCAGGATGTATGGAATAAGTTTCCCTTTCGTAAGTTTCTGTACAGATGGAGCGATTTGTTGGATTCATGATGCTGCACATGTCGTAATCCGGCCTACAGGAATTTCTGTGCAAAAACGGTAGAAGAGACATTGGAGCTCAAATAACAGCCTCTCCACCATACATATCTACCTACATATTTCTCTTTGGCACTACAGAAACAGCGAAACGGATCTGCTCCTAGTTTTCCTTGTTTGTTCGAATTTCACGAGGATATCATGCTGTTAGTGGGGTCGCATCTGGCCATGATTTTCCATATGCATGCAACGACACGACATTTTTCATGTCCCTACAGTGCACACTGGGACCAATCTGAAAAAAGACGGTCAAAAGTGTTTTTACACTGTTCCTCACATTTTAGCGCTTTGGTGTCTACGGAAAAGTTGTTAGAAGTGTTATTTCACATTTTTTTAAAAACTTATCAAAAGTTTTACTTAAGTGATACTTTACTTAAAAACTAACTTTGTGTGGGTACAAGATAGAAGGTTGAAGTCTTCAACAAGTTTTAGAACTATATATTTAACGAAACTTTGCTGAGATTGTTAGTACCTATTTCGAAAGCATTCTGATATATAAT
Organism: Aedes japonicus; assembly: GCA_034211315.2. NCBI lineage: Eukaryota > Metazoa > Arthropoda > Insecta > Diptera > Culicidae > Aedes > Aedes japonicus. Next base: position 25,288 of record JASCZW010008753.1, on the reverse strand, counting down.
TGATTTAGTATATAGACTTACTTAAAACTTGTTTTTTTACTTTATTGTGGCTAAAACATTACCAGATTGGTTGAAAATGTTCAACAAAGTTATCAATATTATTAAAATGCACAACTTTGCTGAAGACGTCATAAGTCTAAACGGCTTTATTTTAGTTTTAAAGCGGATTTAAGTTAAAAAATATACATATTTTCAACAACAATAACTCAGACACCGGCAAACTTTTGCAACCAAATTTTGAATAGTTTGGTCAACCATCACTTAAAGTATACGTGTACAAAAAATCTGCGCCGGGTATCATCGGGTACATAAAGTTTTCAGTCCGTCTTTTCGGGTGTACCAATTTCGTTTTCTATCAATATTTTTAAATCCCTGACATAATTAACTGCACCCTTGAATCCTTTTGCGCAAGGGCTAGCACATTTAAAGGTTAAGCAGCCCAGGATAGTTTCGTTTGTTTACAAACTGCAGTTGAGTTTGAGTTTCCAGTTGATTCAGATTGTGTAAAAGTGTTCAAAGTGTGGTTGCAAAAATATGGTACTTCAAGTACCATCAAAATACAACATATGCGTGATTTCGTTCTGAAAAAAAAATCAAACTGTTTGTCGCAGGACAAAAGCAAGCGTATAAATAAAGACGTGTCCAGGATGTGCTCTGAATTTAACACTCGCTGGAATAAGGCAGGAAGAACACAGAAAAGTTTTGAAGTAATCAACAAGAATTGGTTGAATTGTAGTGCAATTACTTGTGGTAATGTGAAAGTTGGAATGCCCAGAAAACCGTTTTCTGTCCTGAATAAAAAGAACAAAAGGCGGAGAGTTGAAGGATTGAGGCAGCAGGGAACCGCGAATGAATTGGCGTATGCAGCAGGAATGAATTTTCGAAGTGAGGGATGCGAAGATTTGGCTAAACCTTTGCAAGAAGAATTACAGGCATGTCCTACCAGTACCATACGAATGAGACGAGCAATGAAATCCAAAACTGATTTACAAAAGCATCGTTTGTTGACAGCTGATGAAGGACTTGCGTTTTTTATTGATTGCGATTACAGTAAAGATCAGTGGATACTGCTTCGAAAGACGTCTCAAGCAATGCAACGCACCAAAAATATACCCTAGCTACCTCTGGCCCGTGAAAATGTCTGCCAGACCGTAACAGTATCGTCATCTCAGAGGTATCTTGTTATGGTTGTATTTGAAGGAGGGTTTTTAACCCACTGGTAATTCGTTTTTTACATAGGTATCTGATGAGGTTGACGTACAGAGTTTGCTGGATCACACAGTTCAGCGAATACTATCTTTGGCTTTGGAGATAGAAGGTTTGAATGATGTAGCTCTTGAAGATCTTGAGCTTTAATCGAAATGGGGGTTTGACGACTCATCGGATCATTCAAACTACAAGCAAAGGTTTGAAGGGGTAGATGAAGATGACAATGCAATTTTTATTACATCTATGGTACCATTGATACTTCGCCTCCGTAACAATCGAGATTGTATTTTGTGGATGAGTCGTATGCCTCCATCTTCAAGGTTATGCCGATCGATTAGAATCCAATTCAAGAAGGAAACTGTTGCATTGTCCTTGCATGAAAAGGAATTCCTTGACGCACAAATCGAAAGATTAATGCCAAGCTTGATCTCAAACTTTCGAATCCATCATACAATGATTTGTAGTATGATCGTTGGAAAAGTTTGCTCTGCTTTGACCGGAAAAAATGTTGTGTTTGCCAAGCATCCTCAAAGCAATTTAACAACATTAGAGCGATGGTCTAGATCAGTCAATAAAGCCACATTCGAAAAAAAATCATTCGAAAAATTACCGGGTTGGCAGAGACAATCATTGAGAACTTTTCTGTCATAGTGAGCATACTGGCATGTGGCAGGCAAAAAAACACTGACTCTTCTAAAGCATTTTACTACGAGACGGCCAAATACTATGTTGAGTTATACGGATGGCATGCCGCAGTCTGTTCACGGAATACTGATACACGGTGCAGACATTATAAGCAGCATTACTACCAATCGGAAGTCTTTCAGAGGAGCCACAAGAATGCCGCAACAAAGATTTAAAATGCAATAGAGAAAATGAAGCGCGAAAGTGTTCAAGATAAGTTAACAGTAATTGAACATTATCACAAATATTCATAATTACTGAAATATTTTCATTTTTCTACAGGACTGCTACCAATTATGATCTTTTCACACAATTGCAAATGACATCCCACCCGTTGATAGGAGTCTAAGACGACCAACTGTCAAAACATCTATGCAACTATTACCAGCTGAAAAGAAACTTTTGCAAAATTCCCAAGCCCAAGCCTGATTCAGACACAGAAGCTGAGGAAGAAGGTAATCAGTAAGGCTTTATTATAAAATAACATGATTTAATGCTTTTATTATAGCAATACATCAATGTAAAGTAGCGAAAACCTATATAAAAATGAAATACATTAATTTTAACAAATTTGTCTGAAGCAAAGAACTAAGAACCGACGAGCTCGCAATAAGTTTTGATTCCTATGCAGAGATATATCAAAGAAAGTAATAACAGCTTTGTGAAATTGAATAATACCGTACCTATTTTTAGGTAACTTAATTACTGGCGAAATTGTATAGTACATATTCAGTAATTTAAATACGTTCAAAGCAGCTACATAAATCTGATTACTTTCATTAAAACTTAAATATCCATTGCCTACGAAATTTATCACACTAAGTACTGCACACTCATATGAATTCACAGATTTCAGAAATATTTTACCGGAATCTTGACAACAGATCGTTTTGTAATCAATTTTTACGGATGCCGGTAGAATTTAACAGATTTCACGAAATATTTGAACATTTGTAAAAGTTTATCGAAATTTAAAAGATAGGTACACCCGAAAAGACGGACTGAAAACTTCATGTACCCGATGATACCCGGCGCAGAGTGTTTGTACACGTATACTTTAAGTGATGGTTGACCAAACTATTCAAAATTTGGTTGCAAAAGTTTGCCGGTGTCTGAGTTATTGTTGTTGAAAATATGTATATTTTTTAACTTAAATCCGCTTTAAAACTCAAATAAAGCCGTTTAGACTTATGATGTCTTCAGCAAAGTTGTGCATTTTAATAATATTGATAACTTTGTTGAACATTTTTAACCAATCTGGTAATGTTTTAGCCACAATAAAGTAAAAAACAAGTTTTAAGTAAGTCTATATACTAAACCAATTATATATCAGAATGCTTTCGATATAGAAGTACTAACAATCTTCAGCAAAGTTTCGTTAAATATATAGTTCTAAAACTTTGTTGAAGACTTCAACCTTCTATCTTGTACCCACACAAAGTTAGTTTTTTAAGTAAAGTATCACTTAAGTAAAACTTTTGATAAGTTTTTAAAAAAATGTGAAATAACATTTCTAACAACTTTTCCGTAGACACCAAAGCGCTAAAATGTGAGGAACAGTGTGAAAACACTTTTGACCGTCTTTTTTCAGATTGGTCCCACTGTGCAGTGAGAAAAATATTCCCCTAGTCTTCAAATGCAAAAAAAAAAGAAGAAACCGCTACGAGCAATGCTAGAAGAAAACTATTAACCCGTGTCACTTCCAATGCAGCATAACTCACTCGTCACATTTTCCAATCTGGTAGTCTTATTTAAACAACGCCGGATTATGGTTTCCATGGTATTCGAAAGTGAAATACTGCTTTTCTCACTGGCTGGCTCGTAACTTTTATCAATCATCCTGCTCCTGCGTCAGGACTGTGGCTTGTGGTTTTGCTCCTTTGCGGTTGTCGTTGAGTCGTTGAAAACTGGTACGTGGAATAAATTAATGTTTCCAACGAAGTCAACAGCCGATTGAACGAGTGAAGCTTTCAGCGAAAATGTATTTTTCCTTGTCTTATCTGTCTCAACCAGGCTCTATTGGAACGAAAAGTTAGTTTTCGTGGGATAGTATCTTACGGATGCATTCGCACAGCTTAGGAACACATCGCTTAATATATCGGAGATAGTTACACAATGAAATGTTCTGTCTTGGAATGTGGTATCACCATAGAAGAATGAACGACGTTCTCGGTTCGAAGGTAGAAACACAAGTCTCGTTTATTTCGTTCTTATTTTGTCATTACATATTCCTACTGGAGGAACTTGGAGTCAATTATGTATTTTCTATTTACTCGATCACCAATCAGTGATCGATGTAAAGAGAGAGTGATTGAAGAGAAAGAGAGAGATTACGGAGAAGGCCATTAGCATCGAGTGCGCTTGTCAACGACACTTCGAATGCGTCGTTCTGTGAATGTAATTCGGGCAGGACACTTTTGTGCCATGTCGTAATTTATAGAAAACTTCTGAGGGTCTTCGAACTGCTTTATGCACTCATTTGCATTTGTTGCATAAGCATTTCGAAGGCTTGATATTTATTGGTTTGACGCGGCATGGTGCCGGTTGTATGAATGCTTTTATGTTACTAGGTGGGTTTTGACAACATGTGCGTTCCGTATGCCACAACAATAAAGGAGCACTGCTTTTCATGGTGGGATCTTATCAAATTTATAAATTCTTATACTCACAAAAACTACAAAGTACAGCCTCATTGGGTTGTGCCAATGAATGACGTAGGATTACGACTAAGTGTAAGCCATGAATAAACATTCTTTTATAACAACATTAAATTTATTTTATCATCAACTGATTTCTTTCGGTGTTAGTGATGATTAGTCTATTTTCCGTTTATTTAAAATCAATTTTTTGTTCACGTGAAATTGTTGTTGTTTTATGGTCAGAAGCATCAAAATTAGAATTTTTGCAGTTCGGCTCGAATTGACTGTTCATTTACTCTGGACACGACGTTTGAAGCAATGCCATGGAGAGTGGCTTCGGCAACACATTGAAAAGGACGGATTTTAGTAGTTAACTCAGGGACAGGATTCTATTGTGCCGTTACCTGAACTGATCGTCGCATATTGCTCCGATTTCCGATCGTTCACCACCGTGATCTCAGTCTTACGGTGGACTAGCTCCAATTACCTGGAACTCATCAATCTTTCCACAATGCCGATGGAGTGCGAGACCGTTAATTCGACCTCTTCGATGGATTCACCACATATCTCCAGGGTGATTTCGTCCGCGAACCCGACTATCTTCACCCCGTTCGGGAACTCAAGTCGCAGTACCTCATCGTACATAGTGTTTCATAACACCGGACCCAGGATCGAACCTTGTGGGATGCCTGCGGTGATCTGGACACGTTTCTGGCCTGCCTCTGTATTGTATACCAGTATGTGATTCTGGAAATAACTGCCAAGAATCTTGCACAGCTACCCAGGAACCTGTAGACGTTGGAGCGAATTAACGATAGCCACCCAACTGGTGCTATTGAATGCATTTCTCACGTCAAGGTTGACCACTGCACAGTATCGTACTCCTCGCCTCTTGCGTTAGATTGCCACCTCAGCCGTCTTGGTGACAGACAGGATGGCATCCACCGTCGACTTCCCTTTGCGGAAGCCAAACTGGTTATTAGACAGACCGCCTATACCCTCCGTGTACGTTGTCAGTCTGTTGAGGATTACAATCTCGAGCACCTTATCCACTGTATCCAACAGACATATAGGTATATGTTCCGATGGATTTCCTGGTGGCTTCCCTGACTTTGGTAGCAACACAAGGGTCTGAATTTTCCAGGTGTCCGGGAAGACGCCCTCGTCAAGACACTTTTGCATCACCACCCTGAACATTTCGGAATCCAGCAAGATAGCCGTCTTGATGGCCAGGTTAGGAATACCATCCGGTCCCGGCGCTTAGTTCACCTTTAGCGACTTTGCAATCGCAATGAGTTCCTCATTCGTCACCGTCGCCTCGTCGGCGGCCCCCGTTGTGCCGTTGTCAATGCCCACGTGGTCACGGGTGTTCGGTTGAGCCGTCCACCCTTCCGTCGCTAATACAGCGTTAAGGTCTGGGATACTGGAACGCTGGTCATGCGACAAATCTACGGCGGCGGGGGACCATGGACTCGGGTCGTGGCTCGGAAAGAGTCCCCCAACGATCACCTGCAGCAGCTCTGGTGAACGCTCTGTTGGAGCCGCTGATCCTCTGGTTTTGGCCATTACTACACGGTAGGCGCCATCCCACGGATTTGTATTGGCCTTCTGACACAGATTCTCGAAGCAGGCTTGCTTGCTGGTCTTTTCTCCCTCTTTAGTATGGCCTTCGCGTCGACTAGCGCCCCTCTACACTCGATTCTCTCGGCGTCTGAACGCACTCTTTGCACTCTCCGTCTTACGTGAAGGCATGTTCTTCGGAGGTCGGTGATCGACTCCACCCACCAATACACAGGCGATCTTCCATTCCTCGGATTGACTTCCCTTGGCATGGTCACATCGCACGTGTAAGGTTCATAACGAGTCGTTCGCCGCAAGGCTCCTGGGTTTCGCGTAAGTTTCGTTCCCTCTCAAGCGCCTCTTTAGAAGTCTCCATCTGCGGGCGAATGAAGTGGATGCTCCTCTTTCCGCACGCTGCCTTGTATTGTGGACGATGCAATAACGAGCCGCCAAGTGGTCGCTATGGGTGTAACCCCACCCTCCAATTGCTTATCAGCCCAGGACTGCTAAATGTTATATCGATGATCGATTCCGCTCCGTTTCTATGGTATTTACTCTTGGTACCCACGTTGGCTAGATCCACTTTGAGTCTGGCCTCTGGGGTTGGTAAGGCAGCTCCCCCACTCGAGCGCCCAAGCGTTGAAGTCCCCCGCTATTACCAACGGTTTCAGGCCAGTTAAAAAATGTTCAAACGACCATCTTGGCGGTGCGTAGCAGCAGCAGAAGAACACCCCATTCACTTTTACAACCGCGAAGCCCTCGTTTGTGGTAGACACAACCTCCTGAACCGGGTACTTTCCCGTCTTCCATAATGCCACCATATTAAGCCTGTCGGTAACCCAGTTTCCGTTACCGGCTTGGAAGCGGTATGGGTCCGAAATTATGGCGATATCCGATGCCGATTCGCTAACTGTCAGACACAGCAGTTGCTAGGCGACCTCACAATGGATCAGGTTTAGTTGAGTTGCCTGCATTACGGTTGGCTCGTTGGAATACCCTTAGCGACCAGGAACTTGTTCTCCTACCCCCCACGACGTGTTTATTGTCTGGTTTCCCGGCGCACATCAAGCATTTGGGGGGACCTTTGCAATCCTTCGCCTTGGGGCAAGTGCTGCCACACCTTCTGCACATGTTGCTCCTATCTGGGCCTTTGCACTCCCAGGACATGTGCCCTAGCAGCACCCTTGTTGCAAATCTGTTAAAATTACTTCATTGTGACTCATTTGGATCAAAATCAAGTTGCTGCAACGAATTATTACAGTTTTTTGCTGCTTGGGTGCCCGCTCTCGAGGCATCCGAAGCATGCCTTCGGCGGCTGGTGTAGGCTTAGTGAGCATATGGACCATCCCACCTTCACCTTCGTCACTTTCAACGCCACGTCCGCATCGACTGCCGCTACCCTTATGGTTGCCACCTGGGCCACGAGTGGACTCTTCCTCAGACGTATGTCTGCGGCAGCAACCTCGATCTTGCACTGTTCGTGCAGTGGAGATCTCGTCTGCCTTGGTGATCTCATCCAGGTTTTTACACTGGATCGTCACCTGCGAGACGAGGGCGCGTACCTCCACACCCTCACCTAAGGCCTGTCTAGCGTCTCTCCCACGCTATTTTGATCAGACTATGCCTTACGGTAAGGGTAGGCGTCAAATGAAAATTTGAAAATTACTGAAACAGCTTAAACGCTAATAGTTTTATCATTTCTCGATAGATTTTCGAGATTATTGCTTCAATCTGTTGGAGGTTTTCACGACTGTCAACTTACAAAACTATCATTGATGTTTTACTTTGAATTCCCAAACAGACCATGAACAATCTATATCGCGATAAGGATAATGACCTCCAGCTAGTCAATCATATCATCATAATCACATCAGCCAGCACAATTCTAACGCTTTCAGCATACCGACATTCAAACCAAACGTCCCTTTTCAGGGCCGCCAAAGAATTTCTAAGAAGCGAATCATAGGATGGTCTAATAAACTTACTCACTTAATTATGCTAACCCAAAGTCTCATTAGAAGAATACCTGCGATGTAATGTTCCGCTACTCAACTAACGTAACCAATCGAACGGTTTAAAGTAATCTACGTCAACCGGTCCTGTGTTACACACAACCCCTGTTCTTGGACAACAAGTTTCCCAAATCTCGAGAGCAAACGCGGAGTTTTGATGCTGTTAGCTTCAAGCTGTAAATAATGTGTTTATTTAGATGTTCACTTCTATTTTAGTTACTTAAGTATTTACTCACAATTTTGGTAAACCGATAATCGTTGGATAGGTGAGTTGGCAGATTTCCCGTTGTAGTTTAAGTCTACATTTAGGTTAAGGTACATGTTATAAGTTCATAGTTATAAGTTCAAGCCTTGATTTTAAGTGATTCGACTTACTTTAGTATTACAGAATAGGTGTAGTTACAAGCAGTTATGTTTATATTCCGTAGTTTTGCAAGAGTAGTTTTAGGTAGAAATAATTAATTTGTTCGTGAATATCACTGCGCTTGATGAGTTCCACTGTACAATTGTATTCAAGACTTTTCCACTCGATTACATCGATGACAGCCGTTGACGTCTGCTTTCACTACCATCGCGAAGTGGAGTACGATGGTTCGTTTCAGCGTTCCGCACGCGTTGCTTCGCTGCAACAGGGGGTCCGTCGCCACAACCCCACTGATTTCTTACTCACCCATCATCACACACGAGGTTTCTAGAAATCGCCTTCAAGTATGCACACACAGCATAACGATCACATCACTTCGAGGACGGAAATCTGCTCAAAGTGATGGAGATGGTCTTCATTATTCTCCAAAATATTATTAGAGCAGCTTTCGAGAAACGATGAAGCGGCAAATGGCACGGCACGTACAATTAAAGATCAAAAGTATTCGTGGTTCGTCTTAAAATGAGCAATTATTCTACTTTGCTTCAACACATCCAACGGATCAGTGGTAAACAAATAAAATCATTCACGTGTTGAAAACACTTATAACTACTAGGATCGATCTTTTCGCTAACGCGTTCACTGCTCGAGTAGCTACGTAGTCCTAGATCACCTTTGCGCACAACCCCATTAGTCTGTCCCTTATAGTTTTTTGACATTTTGACGTAGGACTATAGTATACGTTTTTCATGTGTTTTCGAAGCTGGTGTACACATACGAATTTCGAAAATTTGGAGCGCCACGAAAAATATATAGGTTTTGAACGTTGATAACTAAGTCATTTCACGATTGATTTCCAAAATGTTTGAACCAATCGATCGGAATATTTTTTACGCTTCAATTACAATATTTTAAGCTATTGATAAGTAGTAGTAGTTAAATTCCATTTAATTTCCATATTTTTCCGTTTACAAAACCAATTTTTAAATAGCAAGTGATTCAGCCCAATTGACTCTACATCTTTAGTTACTAGTAAGTGTTTTGAACTTAGTTCAATGATTTTAATTAATTTTTGTCTAATGCATGGTTAAGCCCTGGGGCAGTATTTGATTTTAAAATTTGATAACCTAACTATAAACTAATCTAAATCTACAATTTAAAAATCCTAGGGGTGGAGAACCAGATCTCGGATGATCTGGTGTTCCGATGCCAGGCAGCGTGCCCTGTACCGATTGATAGACTCACTGAAACGTTCTTCAAGCAATAATATGTTGGCCTGACCGTGGACCTCAGATGTTCTTGTCCTCGGAAGGGTGTTCATTATCATCCTGAGGAACTTGTTTTGTACTCTCTGAAGATTGGCATTGCATACTCGATGACCGGAAGTATGATTTGCTTGTAGACAGCAAGCTTATTTTTCAGGGATAATGTAGACCTTCTGTTGATCAATGGGTACAGTAGATTCAGCAGAGTATTACATTTTGTGACAGTTTTGTCAACCTGATCCCTGAAAATAAGCTTGCTGTCTAGAGTTACACTAAGATAGACAGCTGATTTTGCCCATTCCACCGTTTTGTTGTTGTACAATACAATACTCAGGCGGAACAAGCCTGGGAGAGTTGGAGTGTGGAAATAAGATGACTTGGGTCTTCGCCGCATTGATACAGATCTTCAATTTGGTTAGATATTCTTACAGTACATTCAGGCTTCGCTGCAGTTTCGCTGTGAGCGCTCTTATTACCCTACCATTGTGGACGACTGCGGTATCATCGGCGAACAACGAAAGAGATCCATTTTCAGGGAGCGGGGGTATGTCCGAGGTGAATAGGTTGAACAGAAGTGGACCTAGTATACTTCCCTGCGGAACACCGGCAAAGATCTCCTGACTACCGGAAACTGCACCATGCAACGAAACACGGAATGTTCTGTCAGAGAGATAATTTTTAGTTATCTTCACCAGGAAGATTGGAAGATTGTATCGCTTGAGCTTGTATACCAAACCATCATGCCACACATTATCGAAGGCCTTCTCGATATCGAGAAGGGCCATAGCGGATGTTTTCGAAACAGCCTTGTTCCGCCTGAGGATGTTCATGACTCGATTAAGTTGATGGACTGTTGAGCGACCATGCCGGAAACCGAACTGCTCATCCAACAGGATATTGAGCGCGTCAGCAGATGTTAGAAGCCGACGGTGGATCGCTTTCTCAAACAGTTTAGATAGACCTGAGAGAAGGCTGATTGGTCTGTAGCTTCTGGAACATGAAGGATCTTTCCCAGGTTTCCGAATGGGGATGACTTTGGCTGACTTCCAACACGATGGGAAGTAGCCAAGTCGGAGACATTGGTTAAACACCACCGCCAGATGGTTGTAGAACTGGGGGCTCAATTGCTTGAGCTCCAAGTTAAAAATGTTGTCGAAACCTGGGGCCTTCATGTTCTTAGAGGTCTTGATATAAGTCAACAATTCGTCAGCTGAGATCTCCAAATCTTCGGAGAAGTCATAAGGACTTTGGTCGATGTTAGTGATAAGCGCGCTAGCGGCAGCTTCGTGTGGACTGACGATGTTTTGACCGAAATTGTGGGAGCTGACGAAGTGTTGACTTATCTCATCAGCCTTCTCTGCAGGTGTTATCAACCGATCCCTTGAGTCATTGACGTCTAGTGGGATCAACGGTGGAATGGGCCTTGGCTTAGTTTTTAAAATTTTTGTCATCTTCAGAACGGCTTAGCACAATCTGGGAGAGAGCGAATTTTGTCAGCGAAATAATTATTTCTAAGGTCCACCATTCTGGCCTTAATAATTTTAGACACATGATTGCAGTGACGTTTTAGAGTTGGCAAACCAGTAATTGTATCAAATCTTTAGTGGGTCTATCAATAGGTACGGAGTTGCTCTCCTGTTCAATCGCTGGGATGTGTTGCTCCCGGGCCTGGGAGATCGCCTGTTCGATGGACTGCAGTTGTTGATCGATGTCATTGACCGACTCGAGGTGCACGTTAAAATCGACGGTGTCGTCGACGTATTGTCGGAACCTCTCCCATCTGGCACGATGATAGTTTCGTCTGGTGATCCGATGCCGGTTGACTGAGGACCCAACTTCGACCACCACTGGATAGTGGTCCGAACTGAGCTCCTGGTGCACTACCGGCTGGGCGATGTTGCTGCCAATGTTGGTGAGGAAGATGTCGATTGTTGAGTGTACCCCGGATCTGTTCAGCCGGGTGAGAGTATACGGACCCAGGATGGTGTAGTGTCCTTCCTCCATGTCCTCCTGCTGTTGGCATCAATTCCTATTGCTCCGGGAGTTCCCCCAGGATCCGTGTTTCGCATTTAGGTCGCTGGCGATTATAAACTGTTCATGCCTCCGAGTTAGCTTGCGAATGTCGTTTCGTAGAAGCGTTATCGTTCCATTGGTGGTGCTGGCTTGTCTCGGACAGTAGGCCGCGATGATGGTACTTGGACCTACTGAGGAATCGACCTTGACTCCGACGGCTTCGATGAGTTGTAGCTGAAAGCTCGGAAGCAGCTGGCAGTTGATGTTTTTCCGTAGGGCAATGGCGACTCCCCCGCCGACGGAAGTAGTTCGATCGAGTCTGATCAGACGAAAATCCGGAAGGAACACGTTGATTTCAGGCTTGAGATACGTTTCGGTGATGACTGCGATGTCGATGGCTCGGTCGTTGAGGAAGTCGATGAATTCAATTTGCTTGTTCTTGTTCGAGCAAGCGTTCCAATTTGATATCTTGATTATTTCACGGTCCATTGGTGAACGCAACAATGGCTTGGATTTGTTCTGATCGTGTTCGGCAGGTCCTTTTGATGATGGTAGCCTGTGTTAGAATGGCAACGACTTCCTCCGTTGTTAGAGCTGCGTCGTCGATAGTTCCGGATGCTGCATGAGCGTACGACCGGCCTGGAATGGGGTCTTGCGATGGCTGGGTGACTGCAGCAGTGAACCGATGCTGAACAGAGGGCCGGCTGGGTGCCGAACGGTTTTGGTGCTGTTGGTGTGGTGGAAGAGCCGGAAAGTTGTCGGTCGCGAAGGCCGGAGGTGGACCAGATCGTCGACGGCGGTCGTGTTGGTTGTTGGTGGACGCTTTCCTGCGAATTGCGACGAACTCAGCACGCTTTGGGCATTCTTTGCTCGTTGCTTTATGAGCCGCCCTGCAGTTGGCACACACTAGATCAGCGTCTTCCATCCGCTCACAGGCATCGGGTAGATGATGCTTGCCACAATCGATGCATCGCTATTCCATGTGGCAATTTCTGGTCCCGTGACCGAACATCAGGCAGTTCTGGCACTGAGTGACATCCCGGTGGACCGGTTGGTATCGGTCCCACTTGACGGCGATGTGGAACAATGCTCTGATGTTTCTCAGGTCTTTTAGACACGTCGAGTTCTTCTCGAAGTGTATCTGGTACAGTTGGTCTCGATAACTTCGAGAGGTGTCATGCCGACGCATTTTATTGATCTGCACCGGCTTGAGACTGTTGGCTTTTAGCTCCTCGGTCAGATCCTCCGTCTTCTTTTCTGGCAGACCACGCAAAACCACCTTGAACGGTTTGTTGGCTGCGATAGACCGCTTCAGGAGCTCCTTGAAGGCGTTGAAGTGAGGTAGCGCCGTAACCATCACTTAGTAACCCTGCGAGCAGAGTTGGATAGTGCACCTTAGGCCCTTGTTGATGAAGAAGTACACTCAGTAGCAAAAAAAAAGCCGAGGAAAATTTTGCTTCCAAAAACCGCATTGTTCAACTTTCTGTTACTTTGTCAATTATCAATATTTTTGGCTGAAAATTTAACAAAATTATAAACAATGTATGTACCTTATGTGACCAAAATTTCATGCTGATAATATTTATTAATTTGGAGTTATCATAACATATGTAAAAAAAGTCATTTTTGGACAAAGTAATTTAAAAAATCCGTAGTTCTGTAAAAAATTTAAGTAGCATATTTAAAATTTCTCCATAGCTTAAAAAAGTACAGAAAACAATGTGGACAAAATTTGAACTGTTTCTATTAAGTGGTTTGGACTACAGCTGGCGTCAAAGTTGACGCACCAACATGAGCATTTCCATTTTTCACCCGATACTGACCTTGCTAAAATATCGGTGCAAAAAAAAAGCCGAGGTGAATTCATCTTATTAATACACATGATTTGTTACGCGAGAAATATCCCAAATAACTAGTGTAAGCCACGAAGAACTTTGAAAATATGGGATTCAGTATGAATTGGTTTCTGAAAATTACGTATACAGTGTTTTACAGTATTATTAATAATATTCACCTCGGCTTTTTTTTTGCACCAATATTTCAGCAAGGTCAGTGTCGGGTAAAAAGGGAAATGTTCATGTTGGTGCGTCAACTTTGACGCAAGCTGTAGTCCAAACCACTTAATGGAAATATGTCAAATTTTGTCCACATTATTTTCTGTACTTTTTTAAGCTATGGAAAAAATTTTAATATGCTACCTAAATTTTTCACAGAAATACGGATTTTTGAAATTGCTTTTTTCACATATGTTATGATAACTTAAAATTTATCAATTTTATCAACATGAAATTTTAATCACATAAAGTTCATACATTGTTTATAATTTTGTTAAATTTTCAGCCAAAAATATTGATAATTGACAAAGTTACAGGAGGTTGAACATGGAGTTTTTTGCAAACAAAATTTTGCTCGGCTTTTTTTTTGCTACTGAGTGTATACCTTCTCAAAGAAACCTTCCGGAAATCCCTTCACAAAAAAGGGCGGTAATTTCTCCTTCCTTTCGATTTGCGGTTCGGCACCGTATTCCAGAACGGCGTAGCGGTTGTTCGCCAGTAGCTTCTCGGACGACAGCACATCGTCCGCTGTTTTTGTATGGAAACGTTTCCCAGTCGAGCTTATGATTTGTATTGATTTGTAACATTCAACTATTGTTATTAACGCAAACATAAGGTGATGTCTTATAATGCCGATTTGTCAGAGTAAATTTACTAAATGCATAGTAGTTACCTATCACAGACATCAAATTTGATTACACTTTCACTCAGTCACTCATTGGTTTACTGTGTTGCGAATGGGAAAATATTTGTGGAGCTCGTATCGCCTTCAATATTTACCAGGTCTAACGACGTATATAACTTTCGCCCTTTTTTGCTATCCCAGTCATTGTTTCAGCGTCCATGGAAACAAGACCCCCTGTTCCGTCGAGATTTATCTTTAATCTTGGATTATCGCAATCTCCTGCACAGGACAGAGCGTTACTGATGGCAGAAACCGGAATTCGTTCTTTCCTATACCATACAGTATGCAAACATTCCAAAATATTTACGGTTAAATAATCTTCTTGCCTTGCTTCTCTGCGAAGATAGGGAGTTCTAGTTGTCAAAATTGGATAATCCGGTTTATCGCAAACAAATTTGTCCGTCAGCGTTGCAATAACTTTTTTATTTTCATATGCGATCGGCGCGAATTTGATGCCTACTCTTTGAGCTATTAATCTATCACGGCAGTGCAGTTGGTATGAGCGCATGTTTTTTGTGCAATGTTGCCTTTCATTTGATGACTCCTACACTTCAAAACTCTTGGATCGGAAGAGGAAGAGCCAAATGTCACGTACATATAATCGAGAAATAATTGTATCTACATATCATGAAGTGGAAATATACCGGAGCACCAAAAAAACGCGCTGTTTTCCAAATAGGCTTACCTCTTTTAAGATTGATTATAGCGGTTTATATGGTAAAGTAACTTCAATGAAATGTTCTTGAAGCAAAGGAATTCCACACCTATGGGTTTTATTGTTACTCAACTTAGTGTTCTAAATATACTTTCACAGTTATTAACTAAGAGCTTTCAATGCCCAGGGAGTCGAGAAATTTTGAATAGCGAAAAATTCATAGACCAGACCGGGATTTTTAAACCCAAACACACCCAACATGGTGTTGCATTGTAGCCGCGCCTTTACCAACTGAGCTAAGGGAGGGCCCACAGGTTACACTAGTATGAAGATTAATCCACAAAAAAAATCCATGGTACAATAAAATGCAATAAAGCAACAAAAAATACCTTATCACTCGATTTAGCAAAAACTGTGATTATAGGATCTTCTAAACGATACATAATCGACGCAAATCATTAGAAATGCTTCCCCTCATTTGGCTCAAGCAATATTTAAGTACAACAAAACCCCAGTAAAACACTAATACGTTTACTGAAGAGAATAACACCACCTCATTATGAAATAAATTACCAACACCTGCCTATTGAACTGAACCACAATACAGTTCCTAGCTTGATTGTTTGGGTGAAATCGTGGCTTTGGTGATACAGAAGTTTGAATAAATCATCAAACTTTTTGTTTCTAAATTTGCTCGAAAAGACGCCTTCTTTCCTTCCAGGGAATAACCAGCAATTTGCCTATGAATTTTAACTCATCACCTAAAAATTCGCAGAAGTTAAACTTTAATGCTGCTTTGTTGTCACCCTTATTGTTCGGTACAAATTGCGTGCTAATTCTCGACCGTAGAAGATTTTTTTTCTTTTTTTACCCGATTTGGTAACTTTGAAAGCAGGAAAAGTTTCGAAGCATTATTCCCCGCCTTACAATGCTGATGAGTGGCATTAGTAAAGGTCAGTTGAAACATGTCGGTAGGAATATTTTTTATCAGATAGGCGCTTTTCATGGTGAGTGGGTTACCCAGCATGAATGAGGGATGAGAACAAACTTATTCAGAGTCCTGTAAATACCATCTTTATTTCATTTTTCGCAGAAATTCATTCACGCTTTGGTTCATAATGACAAAAGTTAAGAAATCGAACGCAAGTCGTTGGCCATGAATAATTTGAGTGAATTATGACGCTTGTTATTTTGTTTACAATTTGATAATAAAAAATGGTATGATTGCTTAATTCCAATGTCTGATGGGCGCCTAAATAAAGATAAATAATATTATTAACTTACAATGTCTAAGAAAAAATCGTAGATTTCCGAAATTCGGCGACTGTTTGTATCTTTTCATAATTTTTTTCTTCTGCCTAATTTCCTGTGCACTGAAAGTTTCGCTCAAGAAAATCACACACATGCCATTCGTAAGGTTTTTCATCCGAAAGCTTTAACACTTTGACCTAAAATGGTGAGTGCATTTGTCTGTCAAGTGGCCGAACAACAACTAGATAATAAGAATCTTATTTTGACGCCTACTATGTCTATGTATAGTTCTGATAATAGTGGTCGAATCTGTGCGAGTATGACGGAATAAAGATATTTGCACTGTTAGCCTACAACTGAAAATCCAACCCTGAATTAGATAGCAAAAAAATGAATGTAAAGATTTAAATACATTAATTTACAAGACTCAACCCGTTTCTTTAATAGTTCCATGTATATTGAAATCTCAGTACTCGCCCATGTGTATGATTGCGATGTTCTCGTTCTGGTTCATACACTGCGCATTAATTGCGAACACGTGACGACCCCGACGCGATGTGGAATAGATTTTTAAATTCACGATTCTTTACTTTACTCGCTCAAGTATTAAATTTCGGCAGCTAGTTCGGCTTTCCCAACGAGGCCCGTCACGAAACTCCTCGTAAAATTGATTCCGGCAGCGTGATAGAGAGGTTGGAGAAGGTTTTTTGCACCTTCCAACTCCGGAAATCACTGTGGCAAGCTATGACTTGCGACAAGTTGTTGAGTTCCAAGAATTACTTTGGGTTTGTTTATGTCCTCCAATAATTTTGAATTAACATTACCACCACGGGACTTTTTCACATGCGGCTCTTTGTCCGATTCTGCTGTAACACACAACTTTCTGCCACAATGACGTGCTGGTACAGTAAATGACGCTTAAAATTCCCGGCGTTCAATGTTTCTTGTTCGTAGCTACATTTATCGTCAGGATTTCCATTGCAACGGAAAACAGTTCCTTGCTCCGTTCGAACTTCTTGCACCACAGTCAACACGACATTTTTTATAGCCTTTCGCTTTGCTATTGTTTCACACACGCGGCGGCTTCGCTTGAATTTGAGTTCCTTAACCGAACTGCTAGCGATTAACTGAGTGAGCCATAAATTCTTTGTTTAATAATAAACAGAATGTGACGGCTAAAACCCGCGCTCGCGAATATTTCACGAAGTTTTGCGGCGTTTGAACAGCTTCCTGGAATATCTTATTATACTGCTACGGAACGGCGTAGAGAAGCATTTCAGGACGAAGGCAGGCAACATGCAGCTGTGGTCGAGCAGGCCAAAACTTCACTACCGGAACGGTAAACAGAATTCCCAAAGAAGCAATTGTTACCATTCCTACGCAGCCATGACGCTCCCTCGCTATTCTGGCCTGATTTGGCATCTACTCAAGTATAGGACGAACATTCTAAAATGCTTCTAGAAAATTCAAATGAAATTCTAATTAAAAGCGGTTTGTTGTATGATGCAAGAAAAATCTAAAACTTCTCAATAAAGACATTTTCAGTAAAATAAAAATAAAATTAAAATAATGCTCCTATTGTGCAATTTTGGATTTTCTTACATCATACAACAAACCGTTTTTAATAAGAATTTCATTTGAATTTTCTAGAAGCATTTCAAAAGTTTCGTCCTATACTTTAACATGGGAGCTGTCAGATTTATCACCACTCGGTGTCTTCTTCTTTTTTCAAGGTGGATTCCTCAACTAGGCTCTCGTGAAGAGAGAGCTCTCTCAATATAAACAACAAGCTACAACTATAGAAAAATCTTGGACAAAAGCAGCTAAGTCGGTAGCAGAGAAGACTGCACAGACCCTAATTGCTGGAGTTAACTCAAAAGTTCGTAGTTTCTTCATGCAGCCTAATTAAGGAACTGTTATTAGTTTTAAGATGACTAATAATGGACAATTAAATGAAGAAAAAATGCATCTTGGATTAAATTAACAACAAATTTGTTTTATTTAAAATTTAATCTGTCCAGATTTTGTCGCGAACAAGCCTTTGTTCTGTTAAACCGATACTTATTGAGTCTTCTTGAAGTCGAGTGTTGACACTGACATTTTCTTGGCCTCTGATTTCTGAAGTTTGACTACAGATTTCTTCTACAGATTTAGAAAGAAAGACAAATTGTCTATTATTTGAGGCGACAAGTTCTCAAATTGAATTTAAATTGAAGGTGTGATCACCGAGGCGAGTTTGATCCCTGAGATCCTGCTAAAGCTGGCGGTTGGTTGTTTTAAAAACCATCTGCTTTCTCCGGTGAAGATACTGAATGTGCGAAAACTAGGCACAGTATTGATCACTAAGGGTGAAAAGAAGTTTACACCGTCAGACTCGTTTCGTGTGACCTTCTCTGTTTCAGCCCTTCCTCAATACGTCGAGTTGGTAAAACTTCGACTACCTGTGCGATTGTTCGTACCTCGGGTAATGATATGCCAAAAAATCAAGCAGATGGGACTTACGACCTTCCATTGCGGTACGTTGCTCCAAATGCGGAGAGAATCATGAGGATGGCACCTGCACCGATAGCACACCAAAATGTGCTTTCTGTAAAAAAAAACTCCTCCGCGTGCTCTCTCGTCGTGCCTGGCGTACAAACAACGCGGGGAGAAATTGGAACTTACTCTGAAACAACGTTGAAGGCAGTCTTTCGCAGAAATGTTAAAGAAAGCCTCGACATCACCTAATGACAATACACTCGTTTGTCAGATAACTCGTCTGTCAGATAACGAGTCTGACTCTCATTTGGCTAAAGAGGGGACATCAGTAAATTTTCCGGTAGGAGCTTCACGAAAGTGAAGACGCGTCCGCCAACGGAAAGCTGCTTAGCAGAAGCCTGAAATCAACCTGCCATTTCAAGGAAAAGTGGAAAAATGAAAATACAATTTCTCCTGGTTTCCGTAACACTAACTACACCAAGGACTTCTCAGCTCTTCCGGGGACTGCCAAAACCCCTGATGCCCCGATTTTAAAAACTGAAGCCCCTACCTCGACTGAGATGTTCTTATTTGATGATATTTTTGAAGGTGTCTTCAAGTAACGTTTGCATTAAAAAAAATGGACAAAAATGGCCGATTGTTCATGGGTTTACCTTCACCCGCACTAACGAAACTACCCATAGTAACCCATGAGTCAGCAGATAAAATTTGACAGCTCTATCATTCGAACTCTAACTATGATGGCAAAAACAGTGAAGCAACTCCGTTCAGAAGTGTGCGCGTTCAAAGAATGGCACCCCGCCGCGTCGAAAACGGACATCGTGCGGCACGTTGTGGACGCCGGATACGCCCGTTTCGGCATCTACAACATCTTAGCACTATTAGACAACAATCAGAGCATCGAAAGCCCGGTTCCGGACGGGTGACGACCCTGAGCGACAAGAAGCTCCAAAGAATGCTTAAGAGGAAGACCGAGGAAATATGGCTACCCCGCTGCGTTCGTTTGGCCGGGAGGTCGGTTCAACCGGCCAAAGAGTGAAAAAGTACCAGGCGAACATGAACATACAGTCAGGAAGCGGAAGTCGTGTCCACTGGTTTCTGAGCTGCAGGCAATGACGCTGCGGCAGCGGCTGAATAAGATGGTCACCTCACTTTTCCCGGTGAATCGCGGCGTGGCGGAGGTGATGGACGACCAGCCTATCTCACCCTGGATGGCAACGACTGGCAGGGCACTTCGTATTTTACTTCCCCTACGAAGGAAGTGAGCTCCGAGGTGAAGTTCATTTCGCACACCAAGTTCCCCAAGAAGGTGCTGCTGTGGCTGACAGTCAGTGAGAAGGAGATGCCAAACCGCTCTTCTTTCGCTCCGGGCTGGCCGTGAACAGGGAAATTTATAGTAGGAAATGCTTGCCGGAAGTTGCGTCGTTCATCAAGAAATACCGTAAGGGCGAAGACGCGGGGTTCTGTTCTGGGTGAATCTGGCGTGGGCCAGCGATTTGTGGTCAAAGGGATCGTTAGAGGAGAAAAAGCGGCTGAATATCGATGTGGTACCCAAGTCGGCGAACCCACCCAACAACCCCCAGCTGCGTCCCATCGAGAATTTCTAGGCCAACCTGAAGCGTAAGATCTACTTCAACAAGTTTGTCGCGAAAACTGAGGAGGAATTAATAAATAAAACGAAGAAAGAACTCAAAAACATGCCTACATTCATATTTTCGTCCACCATGGCGAATGTACCGATTAACTGCCGGAAGGGCGCTCGCAAGGGCGTAGATTTTTTTTTTACAAGTAAGCTTAAGTAATTACCTTCCATTGGAAATTTATCAAAATCAATTATCTGTCTTAGCTTATAACCATCCGAAACAAAAGTCCATTTTTTAATGCAAACGTTACCTCGGAATTTTTGACCCTCTTGGAAGCATTGTTCTGGCAATGCTTTCCACAGTGAAAACTTTTTTGAAGCAATTGACAATAAGTGCCCCCTTTTGACGTAGACTACGTCTTACGGCAAGGGTAGGGTGTCAAATGAAAATCTAAAATTTTGCGACCGTCACGAAAAACCGTACGTTTTGTACGAGAATAACTCAAATAATCCACGATAGATTTACATGATTTCTTCTTCAATCGGTCGGAAATTTTACCGCGCTCCAATTCAATTGTCAAACATTTTTCTCAATCAATAGTAAGCTATTGAAAATAACGCAAATATAAGGTGATGTCTTATAATGTTATTTTGCAGAGTAAATTTACCAAATTTCCTATCACAGATTTCAAATCTAGCAAGGGAACGTGCTCGCATCACCTTCTTCTTCTTTGTGTTAGAAAGGGACTTTAACCAATCATGTCATTCCGACTTTCCATGTACGTCTCGCAACGCAGCTGAGAACGGCATAAACGACCACTAAGGAAAATTTTGCCTCGATTCAGTATCGTTCAAGCGACACGTACGGACGTAGTTTTTCGCTCTCTCGGTTCAAAGTTTTTTTCCTCGTTTTCGCCCCTCGTTCGTTTTCTCGCAATTGCGCGTCCGGTTCGTGACATTTCGCCAGCTCTTGCTAGCTTGTTAGCGCTGGCAACGCCAAACAGAAGCATTGCTAGAGCGTGCATTTCCGCTCGTGACTATTGCCGTCGCAATGGGTCGTAAAGCCAACACGTGGTGACAACCACGCCGGCGGCATCAGCTCCCGCAAGCACACCGAGCTGCTCCAGAGACGGCTACACGGCATGACGACGCCTGACACATCGGATCCGAGCTTGCCCGTTTACTGGCGAGCAATCGTTTTGCTGCGCTCCCGGTACAGGAGGTGCCGAAGAAGGTGAGAATCCTGCCGCTTTGCACCATCAGTCGAAAGAGCCATTGCTGCGCCTTCGGCGACGGAGCGCGGCGTTAAACTACTCGGTAACCAGCGCCGATGCCGGTCCGCGGCAGCCGAATAATGCAGATCATGCCCCAGCTGGTAGTTCCACCACTGCTACTGGCGCTGACCGACCGCCAAGCAACACGAGTTTTGCGCACGATGTTCCGGAAACAAGCCGATGAAGGTGATTCTGCGTGGCCTCCCCAGATTACACACCGGAATCACGTCTTTGCCAGGAGCTTCGCAGGCGGTGGCACCGGGTCCCATTGAAGGTGCGTCTGCCATCAGGCGCTGCAGCGGCAAGGAAAACCATCGGGACCAACTGTATCTGGTCCATTTGAGAAAGGTTCCGTCACAATGGAGGATCTCAAGAAGATACGCAGGCTGCATCTCCAATATCATCATCGAGCGGGATCCGGTACCGCCCAAAACATCAACGGCGTCGACACAGTGCGGCAAGTGTCATGGCGTTTGGTCATGGGACCCGAAACTGCCACATGAAGCCCCGGTGCGGAAAGTGTGCTGGAGCGCACCACCATGGATTTTGCCCAATCGGTCGATGAGGTGCCCCTCACTCAAAGTGCGCCAACCGCTGGCGCCGCCCGAAGGCAGCAGCCAGCCCGTCCAAAACGAGGCAGTGTATTTGGCCATCCGCAAGCAGGCGTCCGCCAAGTCTCGGCCTGGTCGATCGCCAGGCCCCCACCTCGAATGGACGAGGAGAACCTTCCAGCACTCCGGTATCAAGCTGCCGGACCTGCCACCGGCCCCATTGAACCAATCGCCACGTAACACCGCACTACGTCAGCGTCCGTTCGATCAGCGACTCGCGGCTGCCGCCGCCGCCCCCATGCCGGCTCCTCCTCCCGGAGCTGGGGCAATCCGAGCAGTGGCCTCCACGCAACCACCATCGGTGGACAGCTCTACGACACGGAGCAAACGGTCGAGTTCGTTCAAGAGCTCTACCGCCAGCTACGCTCCTGCCGCTCCAAGGAGGAACGGCTTCAAGGCCGCCACATCCGTGACGATGAAATTTATCTTCAAACATGGACCATAATCACACCATCCAGCATCCCTGGGGTCGAATGCTTGTTCCATCCGGAACAAAGCTATAGGCGCTCATGTGACTTCCTTAACAGGAAGGCCGGTCGACATCGCCAATCGTCTATCCGGGCACATCTCAAGCTGCGAACCCAGCATATCTTCATGCCCGGGTACCGGATGCCGTGCGGCTTCGATCGGCGCCCGGCTCTAATCGGAGAGTAAGGTGCGATCTGCCTATCTTGCTGTAACGACATCAACTGCCTCATGCTACACCAAGCCTCCGGCCGCGGTTCTATCCGAAGCCATCGGAGCTTTGCGGTCGAGATGCGCTGCGTCCGGCCCTATCCAGCATCATCAGCGGCCTGCAGCCCGCTCCAGCCAATGGCCAGCACCGCTAAACTCGGGACTGCTCACCGGTGCTACGAAACGACATCCGTAAATCAGTCACGCAGACAAGGACAGTCGATCATCGCCGGCTTTGACCTTCAAACGCGAAACACAGAGCTACCAGGGGAACGCCCGCCGGAACCGGAACCGAGTCGTACTGCAGGAAGACCCGGAAGAGGGACATTACACCCGTCCTGGGCCCGGATACTCCCCGCCCGGTTGAGCAGATCCGGGGTCCATTCGACAATCGACATCTTCCTCACCAACATGTGGAGAACAGCATCGCCGCAACCGGTAGTACACCAGGAGCTCAGCCTCGGTCCACTATCCGGTGTCGGTCGAAGCCAATGCGCTCGTCGTCAGCCGGCATCGGATCGCCAGGGCGGAACTACCATCGTTGCCGAGATGGGAGACGGTTCCACGGCTACGCGTCTGACGACTCGGTCGATTTCAACGTGCACCTTTGGTTCGGGCTCGTGTTATGACGTCTGAACGGCAGCTGCAAGAGGACGTATCCGGCAAGGCGATCTCCCAGGCCGGAGCAACATGTACCGGTGAATTGAGTCAGTGCTGAGCGAGCTCTGCTGCCCATTGACTCGAGCCCACTAAGGCACTATCCGACTGCGCAGCGCAAACTTGAAGGCAATACCAGCCAGGCGCTGGTTTGTCAACGCATCAAACGTCACTGTAAATCGGGCGTGTGCAGCGCAGCATGATTCGAAGGCCCGAATGGTGGACCTTCAGAACTAACAATTTTGCCGAGCAGGATCCGCTCTCTCCCAGATTGTGCCACCAGCCGGTCTGGATAGACTGACAAAAATTTTAAAACTAAGCCAAGGCCCATTCCACCGACCGAGTCCCACTGAGACGTCAATGACTCAAGGGATCGGTTGACAACGCCTGCAGAGAAGGCGTGATGAGACTAAGTCAACACCAGCTCGACTCTCGCAATCTCGGTCAAAACATCGTCCGGTCCACACGAAGCTGCCGTTAGCGCGCTTATAACTAACATCGACCCGGCAAGTCCTAACGACTTCTCCGAAGATTTGGAGATCTCAGCTGACGAGGTGATGACTTATATCAGAGACCTCAAAGAACACGAAGGCCCCAGGTTTCGACAGCATCGCCGAACTTGGAGCTCAAGCTAATTGAGCCCCCGGTTCAGTACAACCATCTGGCGGTGGTGTTTAACTTCCATGTCCCCTGCCGTCTTCGCTACTACGCATCGTGCTGGAGAGTCAGCCAAAGTCATCCCCATGTCGGAAACCTGGGAAGAGATCCTTCCATGGCTCCAGAAGCTTCCCGGACCAATCAGCCTCTCTCTCAGGATCTATCTAAGCTGTTTGAAAGCAGATTCTACCGTCGGCTTCTACCATCTGCTGACGAGCTCTGAAGATCCCTGTTGGATGAGCAGTTCCGCGCTTCCGGCAGCGGTCGCTCAACAGTCGCGTCACTTCAATCGAGTCGCGAAAAGACATCCTCGAGCCGGAACCAGTCTGCTAACGAAAACATCCATGCCGGCCCTTCTCGATATCGAGAAGGCCTTCGTGTCGCTGTGGCAAAGACGAAGCCAGTGTACAAGCTCCAGCGCTGATATCTTCCACCTTCCTCGGTGAACCAGTATTAAAACTATCTCTCTGACAGGACATTCCGTGTTTCGTCAGCATGGTGCAGTTTCCGCAAGTCGGGAGATTTCCGTCGGTGTCCCGCAGGGGAAGTATATTAGGAGTCCGCTTCTTTTTCAATCTATTCACGCCTCGGATCCTGCCCCACTCCCTGGAAAAATGGATCTATCGAACGATGTTCGCTACAGTAACTGATACCGCAGTCGTCCACAGCGGTAGTAGATAGACGAGAGCGCTCGCCTGCGCAACTGCAGCGAAGCCTGAGATGTTCTGGTCAGATCATCTTCACTGAATGGAAGATTTGTATCCAACGCAGCGAGGACCCAGGTCATCTCTATTCCCCATTCCAATTCCCCTCCAGACTTGTCCACGCCTGAGAATTGTAAAATATAAGCCTGAACAACACAACGTGTGGAATGGACTAAATCAGCTGTCTATCTTGGTGTCACTCTAGACAGCAAGCTTATCTTCAGGGGAAACAGGTTGATGTCAAAACGCTCACAAAGTG
>JASCZW010008752.1:0-47752 GCA_034211315.2 Aedes japonicus | reverse complement strand
TTTCAATAAACACCAAGGGGTAGCTTACCACGTTTGCATACTGCCCCAAACCATCACCGACGCGGCACTTTGGAACCGAGGGATGTTTATATTGGATTCAGGAATGCTGTCCCTCGATGGCGCCCACACCCGGTCATTTTGCACATTGTGCGGCTGCTGCAGCACACGAACAGTTTCTCGTCCGAAAAAACAAACTCCTGACCAGCGTGCCGAGAGGATCCTCTTAGCTCGATCCAACCGCTTTTTGCTGGTAGCCTCCGAAACGCCATGGACCTTACGTTTTTGTAAGGCCTGAAACCAAGGTCCTTGGTGAGTATGGTGTGAGCGGTTCCAATGGAAACGTTGAGATCTGCAGCCGTTTTCCGGATTGAGCGGTTCTTTTTGCGCTGAATCTGCTCCCTCACGATCTTGATGACCCGTGGCGTTCTCGCTGAACGTGGCCGACCGGATCTCGCACGGTCGTTGGTCGAGGACGTCTCCCGGTATCGCCTGATGGTCGTGTAGACAAAGTTCCGCTTGACCCCATGCGATATCAGCAGCCGGAATATATCGCCGGGTCGCTCACCGTTCAAAAAACGGCAATTACGAAGTCCCGATACTCTTTCATCGCGCGTAACAAACGAACAACAACTAACAGAATGTCAACACCGCGCACATTCGGTAGCGTATGGAATGAAGCTAAAGCTGACACCAATACCAATGCAGAATATGTACATGGCGCATACCTACGCAATGATGAAAACTTGTATTCGAACTCATTGAACATCGTGTACTGTTGAATGAATCAGAAGAGCAGAGAATCGAACAAAGCAGAACAACAAAAACCAGCCACGACATCGCCGTGAAGTTTGACAGCTGTGGCCATTCGGCATTATCTTTCACAATAACATCTTTCACTAGAACATTTTCAAAATCTTTATGGTCTTGGAAAGGTTTTATTAATTTGTTTTCATAACCGTCTAAAGAGTGGGCCACTTTGTACACATTTTGGCTTTAAAGATGAATAGAGGAGGTGTTGGTGGACAAAACAGTTTTGAATGCAGTTTCATCGACAAAGCCGGGAGGGGTGCTCTTTTCCATTCATTACACCGCCATTATAAAACTTACGAGGCATTCTTTAGTACAGATCGAAACACAATAGTGCTGGCTAGCATACTCTACAAATAGTAGAATGAAAAACGCAAAGGTGATAGGTTTATGAATGAAAGAGAGCGAGCCCGGAGAGAATCTCTCAATTGTAGATTCGCCCTAATGAAAAAAACCCTAGAATTGTTACTTGGGCAGTGTAAACGTGTAGGTTCACGTATAAATTGAAACGTTTGTATTGGTGATATCTCGCAGCGAGATGTAAATAGGAGTGAAGTTCGATGGAGAATGAGAGTATTAGTTTTTGTATTCTACACACTTAGAAATTATGAATTTTACACGAGACCTAATGCATGTTTGTAAATAGTCGGGGAACGTAAAGTCGGGGAACGTAATAGTCGGGGGACGTAAAGAAAGATTTCGTGTGAAATTATGTCTTCTGAAACTTACACATACGCAATTCAACAAATGATGTGTTCGGTTGAATTTATTTTCTCATCTCTTTCAACACATTCTTATGCGCTAAAAGATGCTTGCATGTGTCGGTCTCAGGGACAGAAATTTATACGAGATTTTGGTAGTGTGTATGTTGAACTGACAGGTGTATAATAACATTTTTGTTTATTTTAGTATCGTTCACTGTAAGATTAATATTGCATCAGGAAAGTGAAAACGAACATATTACTAGAAATTTAGAAGAAACTAATTATGTTGCAATTTCAATTTCAATTAGTATTATTGTGCAGTGCCTCCTACTAGACGAAGTAATATTGGTCGCTGCAGCCGCACGACTGTTAGCGCAGCAAAATCTTGAATGAGACGTTCAGCATGCAACTCAAAATGACTTGGATCGACAACGAATGGCACGGGCTCGACCGATGTTGGGTCAAGAAGAGAGAGCAGGTCGAAATACAAGCGATAGAAAGAAGCGTAATCGGGAAGTACCAGAAAGATCTGGTGACAATCGTACCCAAAATAACATCACTAAACGACTACGACAGCAAACCTACATGCTGCAAAATCTTCAACGTGCTGCATTTCAATATGATCCGTTGATTAATTTCAGTGCGGATATATCAATCGCCATTGAATCAATGAGTGAAGTTTGTTCTCATTGTAATGCATTGTAGCTCCCAAATGAAACACCGAATGAATTGTGTTGTGCAAGTGGCAAAGTTAAAGTAACGCCACTAAATCCACCACCAGAGCGTTTGCGCTCATTGGTGTCTGGATCAGGAAGTGATTCTAAACATATTCTGCAGAACATCCAGAGTTATAATGGTTGTTTTCAAATGACTTCGTTTGAGGCAACGAACATAATAAGAGAACAGTTCATGCCAACACCTATGGTTATATCTATAATGTTCTATAAGTTTTCTTGGACAATAAACCTTACCTTATAGCAACATATTTTGATAGAATCATCACACAACAGTAAGAAATTAACTCTAAACAAATGGAATTAAAACTTATTGCAAATAAACTTTTACATTTATAACTCCTTCTCCAATTTTCCATTTAGTAATTTAATTATGGGCAGGACAATGTCTGCCGGGCCAGCTAGTGATTTTATAATTTAGTACTGTTCAATAATCACTTGGATAAGTGGGCTCTAGGAGTGACAGTGATTATCTATGAATGCGTCTGAAGATACCTTGATGCGGTCTCTCATTGTCCTTAATTCAGCGGCACGATGGAGCTCGTTGGTTCTTGTACTCGTAAAAGCTGATTCTAGATCACTTGGAGTTAGCCTCTGGATCACATAAAGTAAATGAGGGTTTCTGCACAAATTTCCCACAACGGCATGGAGTAGTTCATCACCGGGCGATAATTGTATTGAAGACTGCCTGTTTGTTCCGCAGCAATAACCGAAACCTTCGGTATATGACCAGATTCAATGCTTTGGCAGCCCGATGCACTTGCTTCGCAGATGGTCGGTGTGAGTATGGTAGTTCCATTTGTTGTCAATGGTGACACCAAGATATTCGACGTCATTCGACGGGGTATCCGTTTTCCTGAATGGAACAGTCGGGTAGAGGTAAGGCGTGTTCGCGACAAAATCTGGACACCCCTAAATACGGATATCTATGGAAATACTTCATCAATGCGTGGAATTTTTCACAGACCGATGAACGTATGTCTGTTCATTTTATAAAATCAATTTATGGTGAAACTACAAGCTTTTAGATCGAAGATGGCGTCGAAAGAAGAGTAGGTGCGAAAAGCAATTGTGTGTGGTCGCAGTGAAAATCCGGATCTATCAGTAAGAAAACTTGCAAAATTGCTTGGATTTCCTGCAAGCACGCGGGACAAAAACGGATCTCATGAACCACCAGAAGGACACGAAGATGAAGGAAATATTGCAGAAAAGACCAGATCATTTGATACAAACTGTGGCTAGAAAAATAAAAATGTCCCCAACTTTCGTGCATACTTCCAAGCACCGGCAAGGTATGAATTTGTTCAAGGTGGAAACTGTACCGAATCGTAATGATAAACAAAATGTGACGACTAAAACCCGGGCTCGCAAGTTGTATCGTGAATATTTAACGAAGTTTTCCTGCGTGTTAATATGGACGATGAAACTCATGTGCTGGAAGACTTTATGTACCTTCCCGGAATGTCTTATTATACTGCCATGCAACGAAACGGCGTAGAGGAGTATTTCAGGACGAAGAAAAGGCCAAGTTTCCCAAAAATATTTGGTTTGGCATTCAATACGCAGCTGCGGTCGTGCAAGCCAAAGCTTCATCACTACCGGAACGGAAACAAGGAAATATACCGTAAAGAATACCTTAAGAAGCTATTGTTACCATTCCTACGCAGCCATGACGCATCCGACAATTGACCACTATTGCACTGTCTTCCGCGTACTGCGCCAGCCTGCATCCAGCGAATAGCTTAGAGACGTCCAAAGTGTACAAATTGTACAGGAAAGGGACCAGAAGGCTACCTTGGGGACATCGGCTAGGTTCGATTTGAGAGCAGACGACGCTTCTGCATGCAATACTCTGAACGAACGGTTGGTTAGATAGCTCCTTACCATCCTCGTCAGAGAGCTCTGGAAGTTCTGGAAGTTGTGGATCAAGCCGTCGTGTCTCGAAAATTTTGCGGACAGCTGAGAGCAAACCGAGCTTGTAGGGGCCGTAGGGTCATTTTCTGGTTTCAGAATAGGGATAACTTTCCCTGTCATCCACCCCGTCAGAAAATGAGCCAGCTGGAAACATCTGTTAAAATTTTCCGCCAGGAAGCGAAACGCCTTTCCGGAGAGTTTTTACAGCACCAATTTGATAATCGCATCGTTTTCAGGGGCCTTCATGTTTTTCCCGTACCTCACTGCTGCACGAACTTCATTTTTCATCACTCGGACGACGAAAGGTGCGATGTCGACTTGCTGGCGGTTTATTCGCTGAACAGCAGCTTTATGGGGACTCACCATGCTGGCACCGAGGTTGTGAGCTTTAACAATTTTGCTGACGATTGCGTTGGCCTTCTCCGACGGGGATAACAGGATGTCTCCAGTATCGTTCTCCCGTGGCGGAATTGCTTTCGGCTTCTGTTTTGAAATTTGCCACCTTCCAGAATGGCTTCGAAAGGTCGAACGGGCAATGTTGTTGGTTTTTGATGGCCATCATTCGATCCCCAATTTGATAGCTGAGGATGGAGAGCTCTTCTTTCCTCAGCAGGCCTCCGTTCGTTGGAACTGCCGGCGAACGGTGTTCAGTTGTTGGAAAGGTTGACGAGCGCAGCGGTCAATATTAGGGTATTACTTTCTCACCGGTATCCATCGGATACCATCGGCTTTCTTTGCGGCGTAGACGGCTTCCTCGAATGCATCCAGTTGTTTGTCAATGGCTTCGACTAATGATCCACTAGGTGACTAAATACCACCCAGGTGACTCGGTGGTTATCCCGTCTCATCGACAGTGGGACTTGCGTTGGGTTACAGTCCAGTTCGCACATCACCGGATAGTGGTCGTAATTAAGCTCGTGGTGAGTGACCGGCTTCAAGAATGCCAAGTCGGAAAACAAAACTTCTAGGGCGGATGTACTTCCAGCTGGGGATAGAAAGGTCGGATCGCCTGGGAAGTGAAAGCACCTGATTTAATGTGATTAGCCAGAGGGATGTCGTTTTTGTTGGTCGTATGATTTCTCCACAGGATAAGGCAAGCATTGACATCACCGGCTACTATGAAGCGGGATCGGTGGATCGTGAGCATCTCGGTCTTCCCGACAGAATCTCGTACCAGATACCTTTTTTGATGACCACAGCTACACCACCCTTACTTGCATTGGGACGATCTAGCCTGAAGATGATATGTTCTGACAGAGAGAAGTTGATTTTGGAGTTTCGTCAGGTTCCCGAAATTACTCCTCGCCCAGGGCAGGAGTGGGCGGTGCCTTGCTGAATTGCTTTTGGTCCTTCTGATTGGATGTAGCTGTATTCGAAGAAATTTAGCTAGTTTCTGGCACTGACTGACGCTTCCGCATGTGTATATTCATTTTGGCCAAATACTTCTTGACCGTTTGGCCCAACGCACGGAAGGAGATGGCCACCTTGCGTTTGAGCTTCTGTTGAATCCTCCGGTCGCTTAAACGGCCGGACGGCCTGAACCAGGCTTCCGCTCGATGGACTCTTACTTCTTCAGAACTGCCAGAATCTTGTAGATGTTTCCGCTGTCGTATCCGGCTGACATGAAGTGAGCCACGACGGCTGTACGAACAAGCCATAGATCGAAGTAGTTTCACTGTTCTCGCCTTAGCTGCTGTAAACTAACAGATGGAGCTGTCACATTTTCACAGTATATAGGCAACTAGTATATATTGACTACTGACTGCTAGACTAACCACCAGGTGACAGGGTAATCGCATGAAAAATCGGACTATAGAATCGCTTATTTTTAATGCACGCATTATGTAAGCAAATTCAATACTCTCAATAATTTACATCACCTTCTTCTAGTAGCAAGCTTTAGCAACTAATCAGATTTAATAACTTCACTGAAAATTAGTTTTCATTTATTTCATTAAATCGAAGGTAGGACTCACAAATTTATTCGTTGTTTTCTGCAATGAAGCTGACTTGTACTTTTTAAGAAACTATGTTCATATTTAATGCCACACGCGCAACTGTCAAAAGCCCGAAGCATTTGTTGACACAGAAAGAACATTCGTTCATTCTACGAAAACAATACAAAGAGCTACGAATAACTTTAAACCGATACAAAAGAAACGTCTCTCTGGAGGTTGCATGAACGACTGACAGATCTACCTATGCGGCTAAAAATAAAATTAAAAAAAAGGGCAACCACGAGTTATTTTTTTAATTTTTTTGACATGGGATTCGATGCTACATTTTTTCAGGAAGAGCTGTTGAGTTCGTGGTTGATCTTATTATACAATGTTCACTCGTGAGAAGTCTAGATTATTGTGCATGAGGTTCTAACTCTCGACAGCGCTTTCATTTCTATTTTGAGATAAATTGAAGATTCCCGCCATCCCCGCAGCAACACTAACATTTATGAGTACGATCGAAGAAAAGCAAAGATTAGCTGGTCTTCACGAAATTCACGTTGTGCATTGCACAAAAAAGTGAAATGATAGCATTTGGTAAGATGACAAGCATCACGAATATTTCATACAATTTACGAGACATTTGTTCTATGTACAAAATTCATGTTTACAAAACAAGTGAAAGTTAATTTACGAAAACAAATTTGCAGTGCATGATATCCATACTTTTTGCAGGTATTTCGGATTGTGTTGGTACATAGCTTTGTGCCTCATCTTTCCAACTCGCTTGCCAACTTTGGTGCACTTATTTTTGATTAGTTCTTGATTCCCTTCACAATAAACCGCTCATTGTGTTCAGTTAACGATCGAGGACGTCCACTTCGTTGTGTGTTCTGCAAAGTTTACAATAATGCTGTGTAGCCCTATCCTCTACCACATTTGATCGTTACTTGTACTATTTTGCTTCAATTAGTTAATTAGATTGATTGAAATCACATTACTACTTTCGACCGAGAAATGATGAGCGTTGTTCTCAATCAAGCGAACTATATCAAGTCCATATCAAGTCCATGTCGATCGCCACTTATTTGTCAGGAATGGGAATTTTAATATCCCTAGTTCTGTTAAGCCTAAGTGAGCGCTGACGCCATACACCCTGTTCGCCAGCGGTTACCTGAATGGATTAGACGGAGATTACGTTCATATGACACAAACCCTTATGAATACAATATAGTCCACTTATGGAGATGCTCATTATTTTTCACCTCACAACTGGCAGTGTAATTATTTACCCCAATCCAGGGTCCAGTAACCCAAAATTATGGTCTTTAATGCCGGATAAATCGACAAACCGGACAAAGGCGGTCAGGTGGGGTAATTGGGGTATTGTTTCTTCGAAAACTTAACTTCGCGCAGTCCCGATCTCCTCCTACTAAGTGTGACTCTCTCCTGAACACAAACCAGGTTATTATAGAATCGAGTTTCAATACCTAGTTTGTGCTCAAGAGAGAGTCACACTTAGTTGGAGGAGACTGCACGAAGCTGAGTCTTTGAAGAGACAAAACCCCAACTATGTGGTTTGGAATATACTTCTGACTCCATTACAGAAAAGAAAAGTCCAATATAATCGAAGAAGGCCTTGTGACATTGAACCAGAGGGAAAAAGACGAATCCGTTGGTCAAGCGTAGATTCTATACGGTCGTTTGACATGAGCAACCCGGAGATAAGACCCATAGCACCCGCTCCTACTGGGAGCGGGGGGCAGCCTGGTGTTCCCGCGGTAGCACAGGCAGCAAAAGTAGCCCCTGTCCTCACAAGACTAAACAAAAATGAGAATATCGCGGGTCCAGAAGTTCTTGACAGGTTAATCCTATGGTAACGGCCAACACAAATCATTATTTGTCAACCTCGGAAATTTATAAGAAGTTATGTTTCTCACAAACCCGACAGATCTGGGCTAGATTCCAAGATAGACCAGGACATTGTCAAGAACCCACCGATACCCAATTTTGCTTCTGTAATCTTATGGCATAGTCCAACTCAGATCGTTGCAACCTTACACGTCGGTCATTAAGTCCCGGGCTTTAGTAGGAAAACAACATTTTTTGGCCAAAATTAAGTTTTATTCATCAATATAATCTCCTTTAAGAGTGATACAATTATTCGAACGTTTTTCTAGCATTTCGATACTACCGGTGTAGAACGATTTATCGAGACCTTCAAAATATGCTTTAGTTTCAGTTGTTTTTTTTTTGAATACATATATTACACCCGCCCATCCCAGCAGCAAAATCGACAGGCATGAGTATGATGAAAGAGAAGCAGCGATTGGCTGGTCTTCAAAAGAACCATTTCGTGAATTATACAAAAAGATGTAATAAGGAAAAGCTAATTTACGTACATAAATTTTCAGGACATTACAGATCGTGCTCTATGAATTATTAAATAATTACCATTAGTATTACAATACACAATTTATGGAATGTTCATTTTATTTTATGATTATCATATGAACACAAAAATGTGGAGAATTTGAATAGAAGCAAAATATTTCAACTTGGAAAGATAAAGAAATCAATTTTTTTTTCGCATTATTATTCTTCCACTACTCTGTTCAATCATGTCTCGGTTTACCCGGTTTATTGATATTTATGTGATCCCAAATTATACGGTAATTAAGGCTCTTTTTCACTTATCTAACCATGCACAGCGTTCTATTCCCATATTTCAGTATCTCACTTCGTTAGATGACAATAACGAGTTGTTAACTATACATGCTACTCTTTCACTTCAAGCTGAGAACAAAAGGGTAGGTGTGACTGGAACCTTAGCTAATATTTAACTCTGTTTTATCTTAAATGTATATGATTTTATGCATTGCAAACATTATATTATAGTCTTTCATGGAATTCTATGTGGTGACAAATAACGTTCGAAAATTGAAACTCAAGTCAGGTCCATAAACTGTCCCACCAACCCTGGTAGCGCATTGCTATTTTCCGCAATTGTTTTCGCTTCGGTGCTCTCCATTCGTCTTCCGGCCCGGTATTGCGATGATTTGATTTTGATCACTATACTAAATCACCACCCGCAACCATTTCCATCGCCATCAGTTGCACGTGTGTTCCAGAATGGAAACACAGAAAGCGCCACGTAAGCACTCTAGCTCTAAACAGCGTGGAAATCGTCGTTGTCCTTGTCGTCGTCACAAAACCGGAATCCGGTCCCGGAACCGTCTTAATTTCTATTTTATTGCCACGTTTACAATTTCCAGCCGAAGGAATGTGAACCATCCTCAGCCAACCAGGCAGCGCATCCAATCAATTTCCTCCCCTTGATGCCCTTAACCACCTCCTCCTTCGTCGTCGTCATCATCATCAGCATCATCACTATCATATTGTTCATCGTTCGTTGGTCGGTAGGTAGGGTAGAGTGCCACTTCAACGTTATACTAAAGCTTTTACAGTACAGAAATCCGTTTGATGCCAGGAAAACTGGCAACCCTTATTTTGAAAGTTTTTTCGTTCATATATCCATGAATGCGAGGACAAAGTTTTATAAAAATCGTAGAGCATTTGGTCCTTTTGATACGATAGTTAATAAAATCCCCCATGAGTTAAAATGAAATGTCAACAGGTTTTCAAAATTGATTAAACAGGTCAACAGGTTTTCTTATCGCAATCGCATCATTCAGGAACGCAATCCTCACCTAGAGCGAAATTTTTTTTTTTCAGTAACACTTACAAAACGAAAACAAATATCACGATCAAGTATACCATACAAATGCACGATATATAGATATTACTTAAAAAATTCGGGGGACTTGGTGCCACATATGTCCAATATCTTCGTCAGCGACAGTTTATGGCGTGTGTAGCCCTTTCCATTCAATTTCTCAGAATTTTTAAATTTTTTAAGAAATGCTATTTTTCACGAATTTTGTGTAACATGGAGCTAAAATATTGAACTCTTTCGCAATTCATGTGTGTGTACAATCAAGTGGCCGGCAATGGTATTATGGAAGATTTCTGTTTGCAACAAGTGACCATTGAAAAAAGCTTTTAATCCGGGAACAAGAAAGTAATAACTTTACTGCAGATCCAGCAACCCATATCAGAATGTCTAGATACCGATATTATTTGGAAAAGGGTACTGAAACACACTTCCAGATTTGGAAATATAAAATTTCCTAACCAGACACGTATTATTTGAAAATAGGATTATTGTTATGTAGTTATATTCAGATCGATCTGGCTGCCTCCTTAATGACACTAGCTTGTTCATTCGTAAAAATTGAAAAATAATTTCATGCACTCACGGCAAAATAAGCGTAAAATTCACGTTGCTAAACCGTCCGTTGAACATGCAACCTGCATAATAAGACTCTACGTGGTGCAGGCATTTAAATAATATACATAAGTCTTAGCTCAAAAAACTGCTTGAAAACTCGACTTTTTATCCGAGTCCCTGAGAGCCGACTGTCATATACCATTCGACTCAGCTCGACGAACTGAGCACATGTTTGTGTGTATGTATGTGTGTATGTGTGTGTGCGTTACAAATAATGTCATATCGGTTTCTCAGCCATTTGTGAACCGATTTCAGTTCTGTTGACGGCAAAGCAACATTCCCATAGAACGCTATTGATTTTTTTTCATTCGGACATTTCGTTACGAAGATATGAACGAAACAGTACTTGAAGGCCTATTATAATAGTAATCAAACAGTTTAGTCTCCGATTACATACTGAGCTATTTCTGTTTTGATTTAGTTTTGTTGGCACCAAATCAAAGTTATACAATTCTCAAATAACTGGCCAAAATTTCATTATGGTTGGATAATTCTTCATGGAGATATGACAAAAACAATACCTGAGTGCACATAATTGTGAGATGAAAATATACTCGTTGCAGTGCAAATCCAAGACCAATCACACCAATCGATGCCGCTTGCATTCTATTGTGTCGCATCTGGTGCGTTGTATAGCACATACAGCGGACTAGCCACACTATGCGACTCTATACTATTAGAGCAGGATCGATTGGTTCGAGTGGTCCGGTTTTAAACTGCAACGAGTTGATTCGAATATTACACAAAGTCTTATTTACTACAACTACACAATTTTCAACGAACATGTACTTGTTAGGAATCTTGAATCCATATCGATAATCAAAATTAACACTTAAAATTGTCTAATAATTCATGCTATGGACTGATTATATGAAATTTCTAATATTTATGTAATTTCCCCTTTCAAACAACAAACATAAACAGGTCGCTAGGCACTATAAATGACAATATTTTAATGACTTCGATGAACTATACGTTCAGGATTGTCAAATCTTTCATTTTATAAACTGAAAATATTACATATCGAATATTCCTGGATCCTCCTGGAATTACTGATGAAAATATGTATACATTACCATATTGGCCACATTTGAGTTCGTAATTCTGGTGATGTTTAAGAAGGGTTCAGTCTCACCATCGGTGGATTAATTCGGGTTTTATTTTTTTAATTGTGCTTTGTAAGTCATCTTAAAACATGCAGCCTAATTACAGTTACTTAATTAGGCTGCATGAAGAAACTACGAACTTTTGAGTTTACTTCAGCCATTAGGGTCTGTGCAGCTTCAGTAACCGATTTAGCTGCCTTTGTCCAAGATTTCTGAAATGTTTCTATAGTTGTAGCTTGTTGTTTATATTGAGAGAGTTATCTCTTCATGAGAGCCCAATACCACTCGACTAGTCGCAACTTCGGGCAGTTAGGTGGATTCGCCTCTTTCTGTACAACATGGACTACATTTGCTTTATACCATTACAAAACATCTTTGGCGTTGAGACTACTGCTAACATTCGCTTCTTAAGGCATTCTTCACGGTATATTTCCTTGTTTACCGTTTCGGTAGTAATGAAGCATTGGCTTTCTCGACCACAGCTGCATATTGCCTGCCAAACCATATATTTTTTGGGAAACTTGGCCTTTTTCTTCGTCCTGAAATGCTCCTCTACGCCGTTCCGTTGCATGGCAGTATAAAAAGACATTCTGGGAAGCTGCTTAAAGTCTTCGTCAAATATTCGCGATACAACTTGCGAGCCCGGGTTTTAGCCGTCACATTCTGTTTATCATTATGGTTTGGTACAGTTTTCACCTTCAACGACTTCATACCTTGCCGGTGCTTGGAAGTATGCACAAAAGATGGGGGCATTTTTATTTTTCTAGCCACAGTACGTACCGAAAGATCTTGTCTCTTCTGCAATATTTGCTCCACCTTCACGTCCTTCTGGTGGTTCCGGCGATCCGTTTTTGTTCCACTCACAGCCTTTCTGGATGTTTTCAAACGCGTATCGAGAGAATTTAAGAACGTTAGGGACAGTGCTTGCAGGAAAACCAAGTTTTTTTTGCAAGTTTTCTTACTGA
Source organism: Aedes japonicus (assembly GCA_034211315.2). Lineage (NCBI taxonomy): Eukaryota > Metazoa > Arthropoda > Insecta > Diptera > Culicidae > Aedes > Aedes japonicus. Next base: position 35,231 of record JASCZW010008752.1, on the reverse strand, counting down.
CAGATCCGGATTTTCATTGCAACCGCGAACAATTGCTTTTCGCACTTGCTCTTCTTTCGACGCCATCTTCGATCTACAAGCTTGTAGTATCACCAAAAATTAATGTTACACAATGATAAGACATACGTTCATCAGTCTACGAAATATTGCACGCGTTGATGAAGTATTTCCAGAGATATACGTATTTGGGGTTGTCCAGATTTTGTCACGAACAAGCCTTACGTACCAAATATCAATTTATATTTACTTTTCGATAAACTCCTTACATCAAGGAAAAATATTGCATCGGTTAAATTCCAACTTTCAAACGCTGACACCGAAAATATCCGGTTGAGTAAAAAACATTTCCAAGAATCAAAGACAGAGCACTAATATAGTCCAACCAAATTTCTAGACAAAATCGTCAAAATGTCGTAAGTAACAATTGTAAACATTGACTTAACACCGAAAATTTCCTGGAAATGCCAGGTTGCTAACATCTATATCCCTACCTACGGGAAGGTTATAACTCCCTGCATCTGTTTATGGTGCTATTTTGTTTGTGGGAGCAAGCAGATCCCAGAAAAATACGCTAGAAGTCATTGTTTACAAATGTTACTTTCGACCTTTTGACTATTTTGTCTAGATTTCATCTGAACATAAATTCCAATCATCTGTTTGCGTAACAAAGATTAAGAATAATCTGGTTGTGGATTTGGGCCTTCGTATTTGAACTCACACCTAACAGACTAGAAAACTAATCAAACAACATTTACGTTACTAAAGATGAAACACGCATTCAACATGAAGAAGAAGAAGAAAAAACAATGCTCTACATATGCTCCCCCTTCTTCCTCAACCCGCTCAATCCACAGACTGTCCGGTCTGTCGCCCTTCGTCGGCGACAACGACATGGCCACCATGAACAACGTCGTGACCAGCAACTACTCGTTCAAGTACAGCTCCTTCGATGCCGTGTCGGAGGACGCGATGGACTTTGTCCGCCAGTTGCTGGTGCGCGATGGCTCCAAGCGGCTCACGGCCAAGCAAGCCCTCAACCACAAGTGGCTCGCCGAGACGGTCCACGACACGACCGAACTATCTATAACAAAGACAAAATTGAAACGTTATGTTATTAAGAAACGGTGGATCAAGGCAGTCAATACGATCATCGCTCTGCGGCGGATGGGCGCCCGGATCGATCTAGATCTGATCTAATCCGAATCCTTAACTTATCCAGTGTAGATCCAAACAGCGCCAGCAGCCTCAGCAACATCGGGCATGCGGCCAGGGAAAAGACGAACGGCGCTAGAGGGAGTCGAACGGGTTAATTCAATAGGAATGATATCGTCTTGTTATGTTTACGTATCCTAGGAAGCTCTCTTCCCGGAGTTTCGGTTTTCTAGCTTGTAAGTAAAAGTGATTGTCCTTCCGCACAGTTAAGTGTTGTAAAATACTTCGTTATGTCTGCTCAACTGTTACGTCATTAAACACATTTTCTTCAAATTTTCCAACATCACACCTTAATCTTAAAAACCACATTTTCAGAATACCACGACTCGCATCCAGCACCACCCAGACACACTCCTTACTTTACACGATTACACTCTACCACTATCATACACCTAATACACGTTAAGAATCACGTTTTCAGGTGATTTTACCAGCCAACGAGATGATCTAGGAAATAATATCACACACATTTGTAAATAATTGATTAAATAAAGCAGATTTTAATTGTAGCCAATTAGCATTGTAAGACACCTTCTCTGTAATTGTAATCTGAAAGGGTAATTTCCTTAGAACGAATAATAAATTCTATAAGTAATGAAAAATCACCAACTGTGCAAGTGTTGAACGTTGTTATTTTTTTTTAATACTATTTCACACCGCGATGAGAGCACGTGTTTGGTTCAACAGCATCAGCAGCTGCAGCGCCCCCGACCTACCGCAAGCTGGTTGAACGTCAGCCTAGGTTCAAATGTTCTGATGAAATAAAACACGGAATGATACGAAAACTGTCTCGCTTTCAATTGTTAGTTGAGAAAATTCCCCATTTATTGGCACGCTTTTCTGTGTGAAACAGCCGGGATCGGTAGATGTAATGAATTGCCATAATGCAGTAAAGTAAGTATGCAACTGATCAGAAACTAGTGGAAAATGGCAGTTTGTAGATAGTGAATTGCCCACTCAACGAAAGTGCTTCAGTTAAGACCCCAACAACGTTGATTTTCCCTACTGAATATCAAAATACTAGGCAAACAATCAGAACTTAAAGGGTGTTTCCGATCAAAATTTGGTCAAACAGTAATGTGTGTGAGTCGATCAAAGCTTTTTATTAAATAGCCAAACCTATTTCTTTCAAGGTCATTTAATACAGAATACAGGAGAAATATTCAGCTAAGCTTCCATTTCAGGGAATGCGAATTGCCGGGTATTTCGTTTAACACCTGCCATAAGATTTTGTTCAGTCTCCTTGTCCACTTTATTCGCCGCAGAACGCCAGTTTGCCTTGAGCTGTTTCTAGAGCACAACAGCTTTTCGAGTGTTCTTAAGATTCCGCTTGACGATGGCACAATATTGTTCGATTGGGCGGAGCTCTGGCGGGTGGGAGGGTTCTTGTCCTTGAGCACAACTTGAACGTTGTTGGCAGCATACCATGGCCTTTTTCCGTAATGGCATGATGCCAAATCCGGCCAAAATAGAACGGAACAGTTGTGACGCTTCAGGAAAGGCAGTAAGAGTCTTTGTAGGCACTCGCTGAGATAAATTTCCTGGTTGACGGTTCCGATCGCAATGTAAACTTTGCTTTTCAAACCACAGGAACAGATAGCCTGCCTCACCAGATATTTCTTCGCGAACATTGAAAGTTTAATGTGCTTGAAAATATCTGCCACCTTTCCCCGTCCAGTTGCCGTATACAATTTCTGTCCAGGAAGCTGTTTAAAGTCTGCCTTGACGTTAGTTTCATCGCCCTGTACCACGCAATCAAACTTCGTCAGCATCGTCGTGTACAACTTTCGCGATCGTGCTTTGGCCGACGTGTTTTGTTTATCGTCGTGATTTGGAGTCACCACTTTCTTGTAAGTCGACAGTCCAGCTCGCTTTTTAGCTCTACCCACGGTTGATGGCGCAACTCCCAGCTTCTTTGCGACATCTCGGACGGAGGGGTTGGGGTTCCGCTAGAAACAGCGGGCAGCTCTTTTTGACCTCCGGCTTTCATTTTCCCCCGATCCAGCTTTCCTGGCTGTTGACAAACGTTCACCGAACATTTTTAATACGTTGGTAACAGTTGATTTAGCCGAATTACATAATTTCGCCAACTTGGTGTGAGAGTAGTTTAGCCATGCGCGTGCAAAATTTTGATGCGTTGCTTCTCTTCCTTCGACGACATTTTGATAACTGAAGTGCTAATCTCAAAATCAAAATAAAGGTATGATGCTACACGCACACATCTTCAAAATGAGGGGTGTGCAAAATTGTTTAATGCACGATGAAAGAAAATGCATCAAGTTTAAGTCGAACAAATTTTGACCGGAACACCCTTTATCAGAACCTACTAACTGACTCAGTAGCTTCTTGGGAATCGCAGCATTTCGGCAAAAGTAAATGGATTTTTCAACAAGACTGGGCGGGCGCCCATGGACCAAAAAAGACTATTAATCTTTGCTAACGCATTTTCCCAACCTTTTTAACGAAAGATAAATGGCCATCTAACTCAACGGATTTGAATCCGATTGACTATTCGGTATGGTCCATCTTGGAGTCAAGAGCCAGCAATACACCTTATAAATCACCAGAACATGTAAAATCGTCTCGTTTAAAGGTTTGGGAACAAATATCTGTCGAAGAACTCACGGCCATCGTTGATAACTTCCTGAAACGTTTGAAGGCGTGCCTCTGAGCGCAAGGTGGCCATTTTGAAATGAACAAATACAACTTGTTATTTGTAAACATATTGGTATTGTTTTTTTAATTCAACACTAAATTTACATATTGTTTTTTTAATTCGAAACTAAATTCTAAAAACCCCATTTTGTTGTACGGATAATATTCAGACACCCTGTAGTTCATTGGATCCGGTTGCAAAAACCAGTATTGATAAAAGTAATGTTCGTTAGGTACAAAAGCATGGATTTTCAGGCAACGTAACATGGACTACCTATAAGTTCCATGTGAAAATCAAATGATAAATCGTCACAACAATCGTAACCAGAAAAATGAACGTTCGATTCAAAATGCTTTGATATTCATATGTGTAAACAGGTTCAATTCAGGTGAAATTCAGCAATGGGTATTAAGACACTGAATATTTTAAATGGGAATGCTCGATCTCTTAAAGATAATGAAGACGAGCTGTTTAACTTTTTACGAGTTCATAACGTGCATATTGCCGTAGTTACTGAAACTTTTCTTAAAGCAGGTAATAAAATAAAAAGGGATCCTAATTATTTTGTATACCGCAATGATCGTCTTGATAGTGCAGGGCTGCAAAATGGTGAGTCGCAAAGGACCGTGCGTCCCCGCAACATAGCTCTGGTCTCACATATTCCTATCTCATGCTTCCAGGGGTCTATAAATGACAAATACCGCCAGCTAAGGGTTGCGTACGGCAGCTCTAAGTTTGTGCCTTCAAAACTAAAGGAATAATCCATAAAAAATTGAGAGTCGTTCCATAACATACGTAGTTATGATCCATAAGATTCTGTTAAAAACCCATAAAAATAGAAAATGATCCAAAAAATGTATCAAAGTGATGCATAATGTATTTGCAATTTTGCAATTAAATTTGAAAAAAGGTACAGTTATATAGGAAATGGTCGAAAAAAAAATTTACGTTACATTATAAATAACGTTACGTAAAATTTAGTTTGAAACTGACTGGGCACGATCTGCTGAATTTTATAAAGGAATAAGTAGGGAATAAGACATTGAACGGAAAGTTTCCATTCTCCATAGTAGTTGCATTGGCGGAACTAGACAATTAGTCTGGAGGGGGCCTGGAGGGGGCCTACCCGAAGATTTTTTTCGATTATAGAAATATTGAGAAGAGCGAAGAAAGTAGCGTAATTGTTGGGGACAGGTTATTTTCATTGATAAATGATAAATGTTTAATCGAATAATTAGGTCTATTCTGCGCCTCGATGAGTCGAGATGTCTTAAAAGAATCGAGTGTGATGAATATAAGCCTCGTATTATTCCGTGTGGATCAAATTGAGAATGGACTCACACGAGGTTACTGTAGTCACCTTACTCGATTCTCTTAAGACATCTCCACTAACCGAGGCACAGAATAGACCTGACTCTATATAGAGTCAAGTTTGAACTGAATATATTATAACTTCAAAGAATAACATTGAGTCAATGAACATTTTAAATTTATATTAAAATTTAGATTGATTTGGATAACGCGTTTAAAATCTTCAAAATTTTGTCGGTAGATACTCATCCTTTACAACTTCCTTCAGCTTCTAAACGTTTTCTCTATAATGTTGCTATTGCTCTTCAATTACCTTTAAACGTTTTTCGTGTACATTTCTAGATGACAACGATTGCTTGTGAAGTGAATATTTTTCGAAGCATTCCTTATGCAATGTAGTATCGTCATGAGCTTTTATTTTCTCGCCTAGTTTTCTCCAATTATTGAAAATAGTGCAAATAAATTTTTCATTTTGTTTTCGCAAAGCCTTTGCGCAAAAAAGCAGCAAACTTAGCAGAACACTTTATCATTGCTACGACTGTATTCCAACGTAGATGAGAACGACCGTTTTCCGATGAAGCTGATGGAGTTGCTAGTTAAGGAAGAACACTAGCGTTGCTTTCAATTGTTCCGGAATTATCAACGTTAGATGATTGGAATCTAAATTCTTGGTGTTCTGAAAGAACAGTGGAGAAGTAAATATGTTGTCAATATAATATCGGTCCTTTGGTTTTGTATGACAAGTGATATTTTCAAATTGAGCGTTTTGATATGCAGCTATTAGCTTAAAGTTGCTCCTTACAAAAACTCTGAAAATATCTAGGGTATGATGTTGTCCTTAATACCCGTGGTCAGGGGTTCCAATATATTTTTACAAAATAACTATTAAAATGATCTAAAAAAATGGAAAAAACCTGGAACCTGTTCCACGATTATGTTTTCTTGAAAAAAAACAAATATCTGAAGTATTAGGATATACCTACCTATCTCTTAATTTTTTCATATTTCATTTTGTTCGTTTGTCAAGATTGTACGGAGCTCTGTAAATCAATTGTTAGATAAAATGAAAATGCAATCGTTCTAAACATAGCAATTTTACTTCTCGAATTATACTAACTGAATTTATCTGCAGTCAATATATCACTGAATAAAAAAACAGGTAACAGTAACAGTAGTTAAAAAAACAGTGGGTAACATCTACACCTCTCACGCCAAAGTCACGAGTTCAAATCTCACCCCGGACAAAGTTACGAAACATACCCAAAAGTTATTTGAGCGACTACGACGGGAGATGATCCAGCCCAGGAGCTAAAAATCTTGATAATGAAGGAATTAAAAAAAAACAGTAATTTAAAAATTCAGAGATTATTTTTCGGTTTCTACAATGTGGATATTTTAAAGCCATTCAATGGAATTCAATTTAAGTTTCTTATTGAATAATTCTTTGAAAGATCTGTGTGCAAATCATCAACCAAGTTTGTTTTAAAGTGGAATACTATGAACAATACAATGAAAATTTATAAGTTATATCGAGCTAAATTTCAAAGGAGAGTTAAAAAATTTTTGAAGGAGATTTCCGAGGTTTATTTCATCAAAAGCTATTGAGAACTTCACGGCAGTTCGAAAGAAATATCCATGAGGAATTTGAGGTTAAACTTAAGATTTTGTTTGACATTGATAGTATTCTAGGGCATCGAAATTCCATGGAAATTTTTCGAAATTTTATGAAGGTATAGCAAAAGAGATTAACAACTACAGTATAGGGAAAATAACAAATGCACCCTTTTGAATTTTTAAATTTTCAAGTACAGTCTACATAATGGCATCAGATTTGCCTTGTTAGAAGGTTTGGCCAAAAATTAGTTTTTAAATAATTTTAAATTGAAAAGTTGAACAAGAATGAGTTCTTTGGCAAAATATTTCATTCTTTTGAAATAAACTATTTTGAAAAAGAAAATAAATGGTTATAAAATTTTCAAACGTTGGTGAGTAAATAAAGTTTTCAAATATGGTGGTAATTCTAAAGAAGCACAGTTTATAAATTCAACACAGTTTGAAATTCAGGTTACTTCTATTGTCTAGACATAGAGAGTGTCAAATATGACTGTTTTGTATGAAAAACTGTAGATGTATTGATTATATTGGCCACCACTGTTTACTAGGAACTATTTCAGCCAAAAATAGAACCTTTTGATTGAAAATCAAATCCTTTAAAGAAATCTTAAGCATAAATGTTAGACAACAGTTATAATAAATGCGAAGTGAATTTTGATAAAATCTGACATACAGACCCATTATGCAATCTATATCGACTACTACTGGTACTGAAGTCAACCTCAATAAATGTTATGATTTCAGAAATTTACCTGATTACATGTTTACCTTACTTCTAACCCAAGTAACAAATTCAATTTTAAGGTACACTTGAAGAAGTTTTCAAGACTCATTTGATAAAACCACGCATAAAACTAGATATTCTACATAACATCGATAAAACAGCCATAAAACCCTCTTCCAAAAGGCCCATACTACAGGAGGTTCTCAAGACTATTTTTTTTAAGGTTCGCTTAAAACTTGATAGTTTTATCGGTGCATACTTGTAATGACATTCAAGACATACTTAAAACTATGATAAAACTACCACAAGTTTTGATAGTTTTATAATTTTCCTCTTTATCCTCGATTCGTTCTGCTGAATGGGGACTTTTTATTGTTTATAGTTGAGTAGAAGCTACTATATTTCTCTTCCAAAGTGGATACGTATGTAAATTAATTGTCAAGGTGACCATAAATGCATCTGTTTTTTGCCTGCGTTTGATGAATTTTTCATGCGACATTCAGTTTATTCGTGTTACATAACATAAAAGTTCGAAAATTTTAATGCGCCTCTGAATTTTTGCTAGAACACTGACTTATTTAAAAAATAAAACAAATAGTAGAAAATTCAACTATTAGGTGAAAAGGCTGATAAATTGTTAGATCTTGAATAAATTGTGTCTACAATCCATTTTATGTTTCAAAATGTATTTTAAACAGCATTGTTTGTTCGTACCATTGGAAAAATGAGAGTTTTGTTGCATACTTATGAAAATGACTACCATTCTGAGGGAATCCAGAATAGCCCCGCTTGCCATTTTTTCAATGGTTTTATCGAAAACTATCATAAAACGCAAATAAAACTTATATTGCTTGCACAAGACTAACAGCTTTTTTGAGGAGCGCGATAAGTTCATATTTTTGTTCTGTTCTTGAAAAAGATAAGTTACGCTTGAATAAAACTTGTTTGAATTGCTAAAGGCAAACAATTCTTTCATAAAATAGCCATAAGATCAGTGTGAAAAAGGCACATCATAAACAAAGAAAATGTGAACGTGCAAATCAAAAGTGCCTATGCATAATTGTTTTTCTTAGTCATAATTACAGCTTATAATTTATTGTTTTTATTCACCAGCGGAAGTCGATAAAAAAAATTAACTTGAATATGCTAACAATGGTTTTGGGAATAATAACAGATACTAATATTGCCTCTATGGCGGAAAAATCTGTTGAGCGAAACATGATTTTTCCTCTTGATCTATATGCTTAACCTAACGTCGGAAGAAGTGCGCTGTGTAGTAGATCACTGAGCGATTCCAGCGCACTACTTTCGACTTTAGATTTAACGGTGGTGGAAATACGATAACGCATTGCGATAACGCACTACCTGGGATGTTAGGTTTATCAAGAGTTATGTTTTTCGGTTTTCAACTGCCGGCACATTGACCATTTAATTTGATTCGTTACAAAAAATAGGACGCATAACGCATAGACCCTTCTGATAAGTCTCACACGCAAAGAAATCACTCTGCTTTGAATCAACAAAATATTTTGTTGGTATTCAAAACAAAGTTTCTATTTGTTTCAATTCACTGAAAAAGTTTCAAATCAATTCAAAATTTCATTTAAATTAAACCAATAAAACTATTTAAAGTAATCACAGTTGTGTGATTCAGAACAATCACATTTGTTTTTAAACTCAAATTATTAATTTATTGCTTGAACAAAGTATTTTGTCACCCTAAGAAATCACTCTGCTTTGAATCAACAAAATATTTTGTTGGTATTCAATGCAAGCTTTCTGTTTGTTTCAATTCATAAAAAGTTCCAAATTAATTAAAAATTTCATTCAAGTCAAACCAGTAAAATTAGTTAAAGTAATCACTGGCTGTGTGATATTAATTTAAATAATGTTTGATTTATAACAACCACATTTATCGTTTAACTCAAATGTTTAATTTATTGTTTGAACAAAGTATTTTGTCATTCTAAGAAATCACTCCGTTTTGAATCAACAAAATGATTTGTTGCTTTTCAATACAAGATTTCTATTTGTTTCAATTCATAAAAAGTTCTAAATCAATTCAAATTTTCATTCAAATCAAACCAATAAAGTTAATAAAGTAATCACTACTGTGTGATATTAATTTAAATAATATTTGATTTATAATAATCGCATTTATTTTTAAACTCAATCGATTAATTTATTGTTTTAAAATCGAAATATTTTTTCACCCTAAAATCCCCCTGTTTCGAATCAACAAAATATTTTGCTGCTATTCAATACCTAGTTCAATACATGGTTTCTATTTGTTTCAATTCTTAAAAAATCCAAATCCATTCAAAATTCAATTGAAATCAAACGAATCAAATTATATAAAGTAGTCACCGCTGTGTGATATTCGTCTGAATAATATTTGATTTATAAAAATATCTTATTTTAAACATCGTTTAAACTAAAATGGTTAATTTATTGTATTAATAAATTATTTGTATGAAGTGCACATTTCATAGCAGCCATATTGCCTCTGCCTCGGTTTTTCTTAAGTAAGTTTAAACAGTATAATTTGTAAAACAGATTATCAACTAATTATTCTCTTTGTAGATAGCTGGAAAAACTTCCGACTGAAGACGATTTTGAAAATAAGCTGCCATTATGACGACCTTTCCCTAACTGTTCTTCCCGAGTCCTGCATCCAACCACATGCACAAGGCCATTTCCTGCCATGTCCGATTCATGCTTTCCAACACGCCAGTCGGCTGGGGGAATATAGCGCGGTAATTATTTTAAAACAATAAAACTCGATTCTCAGTATTATAAAGCATGAAGTTTTATTTCAATCAAATGGTTTTATTGTATTAGTTCTTCGATGTTTATTATTTCAACAAATGCGTTTAGTTGATTTAACAAAATATTTTGTTTTGAACAATAAAACACGATGTTCAATTCTATAAAGCATGAAGTTTTATTTCAATTCAATGGGTTTCTTGAATTAGTTCATCATTGATAATAATTTCAACAAATGTGTTTAGTTGGCATAACAAAACATTTTGTTTTGAGCAATAAAACACGATGTTCAATTCTATAAAACATGAAGTTTTATTTCAACTCAAAGTTTTTGTTGAATTAGTTCATCAGTTTTATTGGTCCATATATAAACCAAAATTTTAGTTGAATTGATTCCTATTTTGAATTGGTATAACTACGTATTTTTTTGCGTGCAGTAGGTTGCAAATCCAATGGAATCTAGCGATGGTAAAAAAAAATATTGGTCGTTGGTGGCTGAGATGAAGGAGTACTCAATATATTGGACAGGTTTGTATTGAATTTCCGCTTGAACGATCCACTATTTTATATTTTCTTTCACCTATGGGCGTCCATCGTCCAGTTTGTTTACTTTTCACATAATGTTCTTTCTCAAGAGTATGTGCTCTTATTCGAAATCAAATGGTTCTAAGAGCGTTTTATGGCAGCATTTTCAAGATACATTTATCTTAAAGAAGAATGTCATATAACTATTTCAAAACTTTAATCAGGTTTTATGAAAGTTGCGAAACGATGTCTTGAGAGGGGAATCAAGTATCTTATAAAATTACTTATAAGGTGAATTACACTTATAAATGATGTAGTTTTATAGAGGTTTCTTCAAGTGTTCTTTAATCACTCCTAAGAACTGTTAATCAGTTACAACCACCTTAACTTGGAAAATGCCCTGATAAAACCAGATGATCTCCATAATGCTTTTATAAAACTACCATAAAACATGAATAAAACCAATTTGCATTTGAATTTTTACTTGGGAAAGCTACATTTTCGAAAATATTATCGTTGATGAATAAACTTCTATCTCCATATTTTGCTTATGGACATTCGTTAGCTTCGAAACTTTTAATCAATGTGGGAGTCTATACTCTATTAAATTGTTCATACAAGAGAAAATAATACCGTGAATTCTATAATGCGCTTATAAACAAAACTCATTATTGTAAAACCTTTTTGAATAATAAAATTAAAATACGTACACAGAAAAGTGTTTCAAATCTTATGTTTCAACATAACAGGCTCTACATTTAACTGTCGCTATTATTTTAGTTATGAGTCTAGAGGTTTTAATATTAATAGAATTGAATTATTAGAATTTAGAATTGTTTAGAGCACAGGCATTGGGCTTTTTTAAGCAGTATTTCGAAGCAAACGCATTTAAAAAAAATTAATAGTGTATATATTCAATAATTGGGTTTCCGCCAAAACATGCTGTTAAGAGGATCAGCATACGACATCTTACCGGGTTTCTCTGCGAGGTTGTTAAGTAAACAACGACGAGAAAAACCACTACTGGTAAAAATGAGTAGTTGTGTTTTCAAAAACCTCTAATTGGAATTTGGCTTCCATCACATGTGGTCTTTAGGGAGTGTAAAAACAGAGATTTCACATCGCAAGAACCATAATGTGCCTTTGACGGTATTTGAGCACGATCAAGCACGTTTGTTTCGAAATACTGCTTAACAAAAGCCCTATGCTCAATTTCAAACTAATTCTATTCAATTACATAACCTGCCGAGCGCTTTAGGACCTATCGATACTTTCTCTTCACATCTTTGGTTCTAGCAAATGGATGTAATGTTGATATATCGGAATTCTCATGGATCTAATGGTCGTTAACTATGGTTTTCTTGATATATGTACCGAATTTTTATCCTATAAGGTACTGTGGGATATAAGAAAAGTGTGGGGAAGAGGGTGTGTGCACTTTACTCCTTCAGAAATAGTTACTCGTTCAAACAATTTCTGAAGAAATCAAAGTACAAAAACAAGAAAAACCCTACAATTCGTTAGAAATTATGAATAGTGTTTCATTTCAAATTAGAAATATATTAGGAAAAAATCCTGGGGGGGGCCTACAGAATCCTGGGGGGGGCCTGGCCCCCTAGGCACCCCCAGTAGTTACGCCAATGAGTAGTTGTAATTCGTAATAATAATTTCAAATATTTTTCTAATAATTTCTTATCACATGTGCTGTTCAGGACATGATTTAAATTGTTTTAACAATAGGAGAGCAAAAACAACGAAATTTGCATCAGTCTCATGTTACTGAATGTAAATAGTGGCGCATCTAGGGTTCAATTTCCGAATCTTTATGGACTTTTTTTTTTAAATAGTCCCCAAAACTAAGAAAAATAATTCAGTATCACGAGTTCAAGTCTGGGATTGAGCAAAGTCAAATTTTGGTACTGTATAGTTTATAAAAAGGTTCTTTCAAACTTAAGGAGAAATATAAATACCACAAGCTATGAATTACCTCTACTTATGACTGCTAAGAATAAACAATAAAAGCAAAAGAACATCCTTTCAAACACTGATAAAGTCTTTCCTTGTATTCTCCCATACGCGGGGTAACGATCTGTGATGATATTGTTTTGAGAAGGAAATAATTTCTCATCACCATGAGGCTCTAGGAGTAGACAGCATTTTTTTGCCAGAACAAAGTTGTTAAGAGAAAGTATTGATAGTTCCGTTTGCTCACGGCAGGCGGTGAAAATTGAATAGAAGTAGTTTGAAATTTCGCGGAGGGCATTGTGAGGTAGTATTTCGAAACAGGTACACAATATTTTACCAAGCATACCCATGCGGCATGAACGACTGCACCACTTTGACTGGTCAAAACTGCAAAATAGGGGCATTATTTTGATTAATTTTTTATTTTTCTGAGAATGTCTCTATTGAGTAGTTTTGGATTTTTCTTACATCATTCAACAAACCGCTTTTAATTTGAATTTCATTCGAACTTATTACAAGCATTTTAAAATGTTCGTCCTAAACTTTAACATGGGAGCTGTCAGTTTTATCACCACTCGGTGTCTTCTTCTTTGTTTAACCAGGATTCGTCAATACTCACAACCGAATCCGCTTCGGCATTGTACTGGCACTGGTGGTAGACATAACGCACGAAGACACGACATGAGGAACCAGAGTAAAATATCAGTGGCGAAGTACGTATCGTATCTTTGCGAAATGTAATGGCTGGCCCACAATTGATACGTTGCGGATGCGTTTGCGTGAATTTGACAGTTTTCCCATAGCTTTTCTGTCAAATTTACGTCAACGCATCCGCAACGTATCAATTGTGGGTGACCCTTAACGAATCAACAACCGAGGATGTCTTCGACCACAAAACAAAATACATCCACAGGAACATGCGTATTATGTACAGTAAAAGACGGCTACTTTGCATGTCGCATGACTGGTTCACTGTGGGCTGTCGTCGATAGCACAATTGTGAGGCTGTCATAAGGTTAAGGAGGCGACAGTCACAATCCTTTATAGTGGATATGCCAGAAAATTTGGTAAATTGCCACCAGAAGACCACTAATCTCGGTGGTGAAAAACGGTGAAGAATAGTAACTGTCGCTAACAGGAACACAGCAGCAGCAGTAGCAAGAGTCATCTGAACATCAGTAACTGGTGCCTTCCGCTTGCCGGATTCTCGTTAGGATCTTACAAGGTTTGTGTGTCCAGTGAATAATTTCTGTTAGTTTTAGTTTTTTTTTTCCAGTAACTTTATAATTTATTGACGACGAGTGCGCGCTGTAAGTTCGGCTCCTAAAGAAGATGCCACCGTTGCTTTGCTATCACATTCGCAAACGAATAAAATATTTGTACCAAAACCTCCAAATATACATACGTTATCATACAACCCGTGGAACGAATCATTTAAATTTGAATTGAGCTTGAATTCAATTTGAATTGAACAAGAAGTTAACAATATTTTCATTATTTGGCCATATGATAAGAAACAAAATACTTGCAGAAAACATGAATCGGTTCAAAACATACAAACTGTGAGGAAAGTACTGTTACACCTTCAACAGTACTTTCCCACTCCCACCACATTGACAGCCATGGAAGAATGAATAAAATTTTCACAATAAAAAAGAAAGGTTATCGCGTGGCTTATAATTGAATTAAAAATTTGATGGACGATTCAGAAGAGATCATTTTATTTTTCCAGATCATATTGAGTTCTATTTATACACTAATTTTTTTTTCCTTCGAATCGTTTTTGTCGTTAAAAAACAAAGTATTTTTTGTATTGAAAATTGTCCTAACGTAATCGAGAATAAGGGTGGTGGCAGACGAATTGTCGCAAAACAGAAATCTTTAATTGTTTTTTCAGTGCTAAATGAAAATTCCAAGAAGGACCATAATATCTTTCCTAATGATATTGTTTATGCAGTAGATTGGGGATACATTTCAGAAGTTAGATAGCTGATCAATGTTAACCGAAAAAATATTAAGGTATTTCTGAAATTCTAGAAACCCATATTTTTTTAATATATTTTTGTGCAGAAGAAATTTGGCATATTTCACTTGGAGGGAATCAAGGAATTAAGGAAAAGAAGTCTAAGAAGGATAAAAAGGGTAACAAGAGAATAAATTGCCGTAAGCTCATTGAAAGGTTAAATATAGATGGCGTTTTGTAATACACTGAATTCTTTATTCTGTTATTCATGGTAACATTTTAATCGATCTTAGAAAAAATAAGATATTAGGTATAATAATTGATAGATACAGAAATTTTTATTGTGATACCGCAAACGGAAGAGGATTTTCAATTAAATATTGTGCCAAATTATCAAGGGCTTGATAAGCATTTCTTAGAGCATTATGATTTCTGCTGATGACGTCGGCTACTACACTTAGTAAAGGATCAGCGAGTGTGCGCCATTCACCATCAACAAATTCGCCCGCTTGGTTGAGGTAGTCCGGATACGTAGGCGGTATGTATGCACGTCTAGCATGTTTATTTGAGAAATTGTGTAGTACTACGATAGCCTTAGTTATGTTTTCTGCAACTTCAGGCATCATTACTAATGGAGCCTTCAGAATTCTCCAACGAGAAACCATTATTCCGAAAGTATTCTCAATCGTGCGTCTGGCTCTTGACAAACGCTGGTTAAAATATTATTTGATTGATTGGAAGATTCTTCCTGGGTAAGGTCTCATGCGGCCAAGCATCAATAGGAAGGCTGCGTCACCAACTATAAAGTAAGGTGACATTTGATCTGAATGTGGTAGGCATGTTGGAAGTGGCAGTTTAAGGTTATCTTCTCGTAAACGGTGTCCAAATTCACTGAAGGAAAATACGCTTCCATCTGAATTGTCCGATATCTACAGCTACGAAATTATAGTTTGCATCACAAGCTGCAAGCAGAACTATCGAATGTTGTTTCTTATAATTGTAATACATCGATCCTGCGCTTGGAGGACACTGCATTACAATGCACTATGGTCCAGATCACGAATTTACGAGGAAGCATGCTCCCAGCGCCTAAACTTGAAACTTTACAGCAAAGTAATGTTCTACAATATGGTTTGTATTATCAAGGCCCATTTTTTGATGTTGATTAAAATTAGGGTGGTCCCCATTTTCACGGAAATACAAAAACTAACTTTTTTATTTGCAGAAATAGACGTTTACATTCTTTGGCAAAATTGTAGCGCAAAAAAATTCATGGAATTTTTATTAAAAAATTTTTTTTGTACCTTAAAAATTGACCGATTTAGAGCAATTTTTTCTCATCAACTTAGGGTGTACCATAAAAAATTGATTTTGTTCCCCTTTCTTTTTTATTTCAATTCCCACCGTAAAACTGTGTTTGGACGAGTTTTAGAACTTTTTAAGATGCGTACTTTGGTATACAAATTTTGCCGCTAGCTTCAACCAATCAATAGTTATTGAAGTTTTTCTTAAAAAAATACGCCCTTTTTAAATGTTGATTTTCATGATTGGGGCAAATACAAAAAAAATTAAAGACGTCATTTGAAAGGACAATTTATATTGTTCAACATATGTGAAAACTAGAGATACGTTATTTCTGTATCTTGAGAAAATTACATTTGAATCTGGAATGGTTTAAGAAGAAAAACTTCAATGACTATTGATTGGTTAAAGTTAGTGGCAAAGTTAATATATCAAAATACGCGCCTTCAAAAGTTCTACAACTCGTCCGAACACAACTTAATGATGAAAATTGAAATAAAAAAGTTAGGACAGAAAAACTTTTTTTTATGGCTCACCCTAAGTTGACGAGGGAAAAGTTGCTCTAAATCGGTCAATAGTTTCACAGCAGTTAAGTAGTTACCATTACAGGTTTTTTCTGTCGCAAACTTTTTCATTTCAATTTTCATCAGGAATTGGAGTATATTCGGACGAGTTGTAGAACTTTTGAAGGCGCGTACTTTGATGTATTTAATTGTGCCGTTAGCTTGAACCAATCAATGAGTTATTGAAGTGTTTTCTTCTTAGAAACCATCCGGCAGATTAAAGCAATGAGTAGATGTTTCTTAAGGTATCAAACATAACGTATTCTAAACTAGTTTAAGACCATATGTCTGCACAACCAATATCAAATTAATCCTGTGTCAAGCATTGAGCGATCAGTAATTATTTTTCAGTTATATTACGGTTAGTGCATTAAGATACACATACATTACTGGGCACACACAACTTACAAATAAAATTTGACTTGTTTTTTATCGTTCGACCAAATTTGCCAAATTTGACCAAAAGCCAGCAGATGAAAATAAAAAATTGCTCGAATAATACAGGAATTATAGTTAGTATAACTGAACAACTAAAAGCACATCCGAGAATACTTAAATTAGTGTCATAAAAAGCCGACATTCTGTATTTATGGGCTTCCGAATAGAAAATTTGATCAATCGGCGGTTCACCTTATCCAAAAGATTTTGCAAAACATCTGGCGTCATTCGAATAGACCGGATGAAATAATCCAGGTCTTTTGTTTTCATTAGATTGAACGCTGTCATATAAAATCCTTCTGTTTTTCTTCGTTGATTTGCTGGTCTTATCCACCAACGTCTGTAGCCACCTGTTTTATTTCTAAGGTTTTTTGTATCACGCAAAATTTTTAATATAATTAGGAGCTGACGTGCTTTCTCCATGTTCGCAGATTATTAAAATGTCAAAGTTGTCTTATGAACTATTGTGAACAAGAAAGCGGCACGCGGCAAAGGAAAATTATTTAGACCATTTTAGTATATTGCCGCACTATGCGCACTGCCGTGCCGTTGCGCGGCGCTCCCTATTGTAGCTAGGCCTTAATACTGTCATGAGGCGGTACATTAGGTATGCCTGTTCACCACTGACATCCGTCCAGCAGATGCTTTGTCGCGAACGATCTCAGTTTTCTCTCCGATTCACTAAGAGAGAATTCTGGATCAACAATAGAAAAGGGCCCATCAACATTTGTAAACAAAAACTTCTGAGCCCGTTTTCTCGGAAGCCGTTGGCTACACACGCAAACCTACAGAATCATCGTGTAGGGGAAACTTTCCCCTACATGGTAATGGTATTGGTTTGCGTGGGTGGCCTACGCTTTGCGAGGAAAAAGGCTCAGAAGTGTTTGTTTACAAATGTTGATAGGCCCTTTTCTATTGTTGATCCAGAATTACTGCTGATCAAACCGATGACAGCGAACTAAGAAATCTTCTGGTTTCGCCTACTGCGCTAAAAATGGAACTACGTCAAACAACAATAGTAACGAAACCTTTAAACTGTGACGTGTCGTGGAACTCAGAAAGACGGTTCTTCGTTATTTCCATGGCTTGGCGCATCGAGGAATGCGTTCCATTCGCCGTTTGATTTCCGATCGATTCATCTGGAAGAACATGAATAAGGATGTGAAGTAGTTCGTCCAAAGCTGTCTTCAGTGTCAACGTTCTAAAATTCACCTACATACTGTAGCTCCCCTTCAACGCTTTCCGTTGCCGAGAAGTCACTTTCGTCACTTCCATGTGGATATTGCAGGACCATTCCCTCCATCGATATCTGCTTACAATAGTCGACCGATTTTCTCGATGGCCCGAAGCGATTCCGATAGAAGACATGACGGCCAGCAGAGTTGCATGAGCGTTGTATGAAACGTGGATTGCTCGTTTCGGAGTTCCAGAGACCATCACTACTGATCAAGGTAGGCAGTTCGAGTCCGAACTATTCCGTGAGTAATCTAAAGCGATGGGTTCCGAACATATCCGAACAGCTTACCACCCTCAAGCAAACGGTTTGGTTGAGTGGTTCCACCGTACCTTGAAAGCGGCGATAATGGCTGTCGATTCGAAGCACTGGAGCACTCGATTACCCATGGCCGAGATTTCGAGTGTTCAGTCGCCGAGTTGGTTTATGGGCAACCCTTACGACTTCCTGGAGAATTCCTAAGCTGCCCTGAGAATGATTCAAACACAACAGATTTTGCGAAGGAAGTTCGAGACACTTTCAACAAGCTGAAGCCATTAGACTCCGAACATCATGCGAAACCAACGGTTTTTGTCAACCCTCAGCTGTTGAAATGCAGTCACGTATTCATCAGGATCGATGAAGTTAAGAGGCCGCTTGTACAGCCGTATGAAGGACCTTTTGAAGATGTAAAGCATCAACGGGTAGACACAAAGGATTTCACTACCGACAATGGAATAACTGAGCATCCGCTCCCAGATGATAAAACCAAAATTACACCGTCAGGACATAGGGTCCGATTCCTAGTGTAACTGGCGCACATGATGTGGCGCACACTGCCAACACTGTACCAGGGCACCCCTAGATACTACCCTGCTTTAAGTGGAGCCAAAACTGTAGCACGAGTGTGGTTATGTTCAGTCTGTGAATTCAATAGAAATAAACAAGCGTTATATTTTCAAATTCGTTTTCACATGATTTTACGGGAAAAGTACGCCTATCGGTCTCCACACTTCACTTTTTTTCAATAATGGACAATGTATCTTTAATTTCAATAAATCAGATCTTCTCCAGGTTTGTTTATCTCAAGCTGTCAATTGAGAAAGAAACTTCAAAGTTTTAGTTGCCACCCGCTGTTTTCGCACCTTAGCTTGATAATCGACAAATGATTGCTCCTTTGATTTTTATTATTCATAATTCCCGGAGGATCAGATCTTTACTTTCGGATTTGTAGAAACTTCATTCCCAGAATTTCAGTTACCCATGTTGGTGATACTCAACTACCAAAGTAAAACTCGTCTTAAATTGCATAAAAACAGTATAATAATAAATCTTTTGTACGCATTTAAATCAGCTTAAAATTTGTATTGTGTCAAAAACTTAACCTAAATGATCACTAGCACTGGATTAGACGAGAGATTAGTACCCCTCGCGCTTGAGTCCACCCAAACGGGAATCTCCACACCACAAAAATTGAACTCGGTTCCACTCAAACAAGAAAAATCATTTCATCAGCCGGCAAATCATTTCATCAATGTAATGAACGGCTTCCTTCTGATCCAAGGCTTGTAGAATGCCGGACAGATAATCCAGTTTCATTTTCTGCATCTGTAACCAAGAAGGCTTTTAATCATCGCAAATCTCCGAAATTCCTTAAACCTAAAATTACCTCAAAATAGTTCAATAACATGCCAGCCGGATTTGTCGATCCTTCCCAAATAGGGAAGAATGCACTGAAGTCGAGCAGCGATCCCACATCTCGCCATACATGCTGTCGGTTTAGTAGTCCGCACAGGTGGGACAAGCACTCCTCATCGAATAAATGCCCGGATTCCACATCGAGCGTGCTGCTGTACGGCACATTCTCCAAAGGTGTCAACGTCGGTTCCTGGTCCGAATTCCTGTGCTCCTCCAATATCCGTATCACCTCCACTCGGTTGCAATTTAGGTTCATTGATTCAAACACGGTGTCTGTCCGCGACTCAGTCCCCGGAAGGTGATTCTCGTCCTGTTCCGTTTCGTCATCCTCTTCCTCCGTAAGGTGTTCCTTTTCCAACAGCCCTCCTGGGTTGTAGCGCAGCAGTTCCTTGACGATCAGTTTGTTGTTCGCGTTTGCCAAGTGCCGTGCATTGGCCAGCTGCAAGGGCGTGTAGCCGGCATTGTTCGGTTCTACGCCTAAAGATTTGTCTACATTTTCCAGAATGTAGTTGACCATGTCTAGAGAATCCTGTGGAAAAGAAATTGAATCACTGTTCAACGAATGACATTCGAAATGTGCAACTTACAGTCTCCACCGCAATGTGCAGGATGTTGTGTCCATGCTTGAGGTCGCGAAGCACGTACGAGGCACCTCGTTCCAACAGTATCTTCGTGACCTTCAGATTCTTGCACATCACAGCCAGATGTAGGGGCGTAAACCCATCGTCATTGGTCGAATCCAATCGGAAGCCATTTCGCTTGCAATGCCCTAGCAAGACGTTCAAACTGTCGATGGCATTCTCGTAAACGGCCCGATGCAGCGCGGAGTTGCCTCGACTGTCGCAGAAGCTGATTCGTGATCCCGTCAGTAGCAGCATGTCGACCACTTCCACCAAGTTCGCCGATACGGCCAGATGCAGAGCCGTTTCGCTGCGTTCGTTGAGTAGGTCCAGCAATTCCTGCAGCTGGTAGTCCTGCAGTAGCTCGATCATTTTGCAGGATATTAGCACGTTGCGCCGTTCGATGGCCATGTGCAGGCAACTGGAAGGGAACAGGGAGAGCGGGATTGGAGGTTGAATGCGTATATTCCAGAGGTCTAGTTTATCAGTACAATTGCTTAATTTAATGCAGTTGAAATTGTTAAAACAATAGGAAATTTTGACTTTGGGTTGGTATTAAGCCATTTCATGAAAAAGTTTCAAAAAAAAATCCGGAATCTAATTCTCAGAATTCGGTAATATTTCGAAGTTTCAGTCGTTTTTGGAAAATATTTAACCCGTGTTTTCTAATTTCGTCAAAAGAGTAATCAACTTCGAGATAAGTTGGTGTAAAAAAACGAAGTTCTTGGGAAAGAAAAATGTATTACTTTAAACCACTTATTAGATTTTTTAAATGGAAGATAATTAGTGTATTTAAAAAAATATGAAAAGAATAAAAATACATATAATTTTCTTCTTCTTTGTCAAAGTGGTTTACATCGGAAGGCTTGTTTGCCACAGGAGATAGACCCCTCCATCAAACGACGTGGGAGATTTTTCATATCAGAAAAATTCTACGAACCTCAGCTAGAATTGAACCCAAGCTCTCTGGGATGCAGTAAAAGCAGTTACGCTTACCGTTTTTGAAAAATTAATTCTTTTTAATTGAATAAATTACAGAAATATACATTTATTAGGATTTTCGTGGCGTTGGACCACAATGACTAATTTTTTTTTAATTTTTCGTTAACCTTTCTCGGGTATTAAAAAAAACTGACACATGTAAGACATTTGGGTCAATATTTACCCGGATTTCAACCTTCTCTAGAATTATGAAATTTTGAACTAGACACAATGTTAATACTCCATTGGTTATGGTCTCAAAATGCACAAAAACCTGGTGACAGTAACCTTGGCCACCGGGAACCTGCAACAAAGGGAAAGCGGTTTTGATTTCGATGTGTGAACAGAATTGCATACGAAACATTCTAGACTAGTTGTAGAGAATTGCTGTATTGGGCAAATTTTCGCATTATGTCATTTGTCGTCTTGTGACATTATCATATTAGTTCGAAATCATGTCGCAGAGATGGCACTGCAGTCTACCTTCTCCAAATGAAATGCTAGAGAGTTACCGTCTTGGGCAAACTTTTTAAGGCATTTCATTTTTCGTCTTTTGACAATATATTGGTTCCAGATATTGCCAAAAGATGTCGCTACAGACTTTTTCTTCATCACGTTTTAAGCTTATTGTTTTCGCAATTAGCTTATTGCTTCTCTCAACTTAGTGTTGCGACCCAATGCACTTCCACAGTTATTAACTAATTAACTAAAAGCTGTCGATGCCAGGTACCATTTTGGCATTTGTAAGATTGTTTGGCAAGTTAGTTCCATTAGTTCCAGATCTTGCCGAAAGATGGCACCGCAGTCTATCTCTGCAAAATGAAGCTCTAGAGAGATGTCATTTTCTGTAAAGTTTCTTAGAATGTCATTTGTCGTCTTTTGACAACATCATATTCGTTCATGACCTTGCCGCAGAGATGGCGCTGCAGTCTATCTTTGTCAAATGGAGCTCTAGTGAGTTGCCATCCTAGGTAAAGTTTCTCATTATGACATTTGTCCTCTTTTAACGCAATTATATTAGTTGCGGATTTTTCAGCAGAGATGGAGCTGTTGTCTATGTTTGTCAAATGAAGCTTGAGAGAGCCGCCGTCTCAGGCATAGTTTTTCGGTATGTAATATGTCGTCTTTTCTCATTATCATTGACTCAATCATGTGTAGTTCTAGAGAAATGCCAAGTTATAGAACATGTAGAGAATTGTGATTTGACATTACAGGAAATCAGAGATCACGCAGTAATCTATTTTTTACTGTTTCCAAAGAAGTTTATAGAGAACAAACATCTAACTCGATATTGAAAAGTGTGTAAGAAATTGTACGGTCACTTCAGAGAGGTAGCACAAGTAGCAATAACATGGTGGTGCAGCTATCACCAAGTTTTTAAGTTGATGTCAATGGTAAATATGAATACATTAGGTTTCCGTTTTTTGGCAACACATATTTCGCGGCAACTCTCTAGAGCCTAATTTGGCAAAATAGACTGCATCGCCATCTTTGTGGCACAATTTGCAACTAATCTGATAATGGTAAGTGACTACATTTTACATTCTCTACAACTTTACCCAAGACGTCAACTCTCTAGCGCTTTATTTGGCAAACGTAGACTGAAGTGCCATCTCTGCGGCAAACTCTGAAACTAATATGATAATGTCAAATGACTACATGTTATATTCCAAACAATTCATTTGACAAGATAAATTACCGCGCCATCTCTGCAGCACGATTTGGAACAAATATTCGATTCGTTACGCACTGAGAAATTGCATTTCTTATAACACAACCAAACAAAATCTTCCTTCCCCTCGTATCATATTCCCGGGGGAAAATGTTATCGGAATCAGATTTTTTTTGTTCCAATGCATTGTTGAGACCAGAAACTTTAAAATGGTGCCCAAACATTAACTGTTAGTTGAAATTTTGAAATTCTACGAAAGGTTGAAATCTGGGTCTGGGTTAATATTGACCCTAATGTCTTATGTGTCACTTTTTTGTACAACCACTTTAAACTGATTTTTTAAAAAAATGTTTGACAAATATCAAAACTTTCGTGATATATTAAAATTGAGAAAATCTCAGCCCGATTAGTTAAAAAAGAAGAACATATAACGGAAAAAATATAACGGCACTATTTTGTGAATTCCAGTTATTATATTTAAGCTATTAATTGAAATTATATCCCAAGCCAATAGCTAGAACTTTTTGAAAAAAAAAAAAGAAAATTTATCTCTCTTCGGACCACTCTATTTCAAAGTTGGTCACCTTAATAACGAGTTTGAAACATTACGGGTCATATATTTCCCGAAGAAAGAACTATCCAAATATTACCAATTTCTGAGAGTGAGTATATTTTTTTGCATGGATTGGTTGTATTACTGGGAACAAGTACCGGAAAACCAAATTTCCTACTCAGCAATTCCAACATTTTCTATTTGCTGCGCATTCACAAATTTATCAATGAGAGCTGCGATATGTACAAAAGTCTTTTATTGAAATAAATTGTTTATTGTGATTTCATATAAAATAACACCATAAAAAATAAACAAAATAAGCATAAAGAGATAAGTAGGAGAATTATCACAAAATAATGAATAGCAAACATGAAACTACCCAGGAGGAAGGAAAAAAATAAGTAAGACGAGAAAGAGAAAATGAATGAGAAGAAAAACTATGCAAAGGAGCAGAAATGGAGAGGACACAAATAAGAAGAAAGATCATGTTGACTATCGCGTTGAAGAGGAAAAGAATGATTAGACGGAAAATAAGATGAAAAGAAATGAGATGAAAAGAAATGAGAAGAAAAAAGAGGAAAATCATAAGCACGATGAGAATCAGAACGAAGAGGCTGATTATAATAAAAAGAAAAAGAAAGTCGAGAACATGTATCAAAGTGGAAAAGAGTGAGGAAGAAAAATACGAGAAAAAGAAGAGTGAGAAAAAAGACCATCAAAAGAAAGAGAGAAGATGTATAATAAAAAAAACTGCGGAGAAGGAATCGATAGGTAGAAACATACAAAAGAAAATTAAGATATCGAGGAAGAATAGAAGGCGGTTCAGAAGAAAAATGCGGATGAAAATAAGATGGGGATAGGGGATGAAGAAAAGGACATGATGCGAAAGAATAATGATAAGATAAACATGATAAGAACAGGAAGGAAATAAGGAAAAAAAAAGTTGAGAAGGAGGAGAATGAGAAGATGAAGCTGCGAAGGAGACAACAAGGCAAAAGAGAGACAAAATGAGCCCTAAGAATTTAAGAATTGTGAGAACGTGAAGACGTAGGGAGAGAAGTAATAAAGAGATTGAGGATCGAGCAAAATGCTGTATAAAAAGTAAGATGAGAACGACCCAAGCAACACCATCCCATCATAATTAGTTGCAACAACTTGATTGTGACCTTTCAAAAAGTCAAATGAAAATATTCACTTCTGATTGATGACGACCCTTGGTTGGTAAGTTACATTCAATAATGAAATCGCGGGATAGTCAGCTAAAACTAAAAACATAGATTTTTTTTTTAAAGTAGCTCAAAAACTAAAATACATTCATCACCAATCGTTCGATGCATTATGTAAAAAAAGTTAATATAATAAGTCACGTGACTGAAGATGGTTTGCCTCAGGAAAATTTCACCGACTTCGGCTGGAATTGAGCCCAGACCCAATGGAGAGCCAAGTAGGATTACCAGTTTTGAACAATTAAATATTTTTTAATAAGGCAATTTTAGCAATATCCACTACTTAAAAAAAACTACTAAGAAAGTTTAGCTAAAATTTTATCAAAACATTTTAAATAGCGTCCAAGCTGTTTTTGAAATACATTAATTAAATATTTAAAATATCAATAAAAATCGATCCAGTAGTTCAAAAACAATTGTTTAAGAGAAGAATTCTTTAGGGACATAGTGAAGCATTAAGGTGAAATAAGCACTATTAGTCTCCTTAAAACTATATTGATTTGCATGAAATTTTAAATGTCAATCACTTCGAATGTACTGAACATACTATTCATTACTACCAAACATGTATTTGGTTAGGTGTTCGAAAAAAATTTACAGAAGAACAAATCTCGGCGAATGAGTTTGATCTAATATTTCACTTTAAATAAAATACTTGAACGAGCGTTTTAGCAGAACGTTTGATATTGAAATACCATGAAAATTCTAACTAACGTTTCCCTTGTACACTTTTCGAAATTAGAAGAAACATTAACATTATAACATTTAATGTCTATAGAGGCCGATGAAGAGGACGAAAAATCAACATAAAAGTAAAGACAAAGATAAGAACGAGAAGCTTTGGAACATAGAAGAGGCAGATAAGAAGAAGGAAAATAAATAGGAAAAGAGTGAGGAGAAAGCAAATGAGGAATATGATGATGAAGATAAAGATAGTGGAAAGGAGGATAATGGCGAATGCTCGCCGAAGCACGAAGGGCAGGATAAGGAAGGTGACGATGAGTTGACCCAACAAACATCTGTGTTGAATAACTGCTTTTACAATGAAATTTCTGGAAGAAAACGCTGATCAACTTCTCCAAATTTGTTTGAACAAAAAGTTATTCAGCATTGATGTAGGATTGTGAGAAGGATTAAGATGTAGGACGGAGGAGTTTGAGAAGACGAATGATCTAAAAGAAGAAGAGCAGATGAGGATCGACATGAGAAAAATATGCAGGGGAAGAATGAGAAAGAAGAGGATGAATTAGATAACGAGGAAGTCACCAGCATCAAGGAAAAAGCATAACATAAGGAGAGAGAGCAAAAATATTGAGAATCAGAGGATGAGAAAGACGAAAATGTGGAGATAAGAAGAACATTGATAATAACCAGCAGAAAGATACAAAGGCGCATTGTGGAATCGATAGAGTGGAGTGGAGATGTAGCAATTATTTGAACCACGCTACTGATCAGCTAGACTTTCCTGGAGGGCGGATTAAAGGGCTCTATCTTAAATTCCGTGGCCCGATCTGTGAACATACGTGTAGGGTTAATATAGCAAATAACTGAAAAATTGTCTCGCACTTCATATATGCTTTGAATCAAATAATATATAAAAGTAAATCTTTGCGCTAAAAGGTAGTTTGCCTCCCCGTGGTGCAGCCTTTTTTTAATAGGATGGAAAATCTGCAAACATACTCCTGGAGAACTCAGGGTGCCAACTCCTCGACCCAATTAAAAACCCACCCGTGCCTCTAGCGTTGGTCGAGCCCCCCACATTGTTAACAACCGTGGCCTCTGTCTAATGAGTGGCTAGCTCCAGTTTCTTGGAACTCATCCATCTTTCCACAATGCCAATGGAGAGCTAGGCCATTAGCTTCACCTCTCCAATAGATTCACCACATATCTAGGGTGATGTCGTCTGTGAACCCGACGAACTTTATCACGTTCGGAAACTCAAGCCGTAGTACCTCATCGTACATCGTGTCATGGCACTGGATCCAGGATCGAACCTTGTGGGACGCCTGCTGTGATCTGAACACGTTTCTGGCCTACCTCTCTATTGTACACCAGCACGCGATTCTGGAACTAACTTTCCATAATATTGTACAGGTACCCAGGAACCTGGAGGCGTTGAAGCGAGTCGGTGATAGTCACCCAACTGGTGCTATTGAACGCATTTCTCACGTCAAGGGTGACCACTGCACAGTAGCGGAATCCTTGTCTCTTGCGCTGGATTGCTACTTCCGCCGTCTACGTGACGGACAGCATGGCATCCACCGTCGACTTCCCTTTACGAAAGCCAATCTGATTGTTAGACAGACCGCCTATACCCTCCGTGTATTTTGCCAGTCTGTTGAGGATTACTGTCTCGAGCACCTTAACCGCTATATCGAACAGACATATAGGTCAATATGCCGATTGGCTTCGGTAGCAACTAGAGTCTGAATTTTCTTGGCGCCCGGGAAGTCTCCCTTGTCCAAATATCTTTACATCACCGCCCTGAACATTCCGGGCGCCAGTGAAATAGCTGTTTTGATGGCCAGGTTCAGTATACCGTCAGGTCCTGGCGCTTTGTTTACCTCCAGCGACTTGCCTATCGCAATGAGTTCATCGTTTGAACGGTCACCTCATCCCTTTCATCCGCGGTGCCATCGTCATGGGACAATTCTGCAGTTATGGGAAGTCAGGGTCTCTGGTCGTGACTCGGAAAGAGTCCCCTCATGACAGCCTGCAGTAGCTCTAGTGATTGCTCGGTTGGAGCTGTCGTGCCCTTGGTTTTGGCGAATACCACCCGATAGGCGTCACTCCATGCGTTCGCATAAACTTTCGGACACAGACCCTCAAAGCCGGCTCGTCTACTGGCCTTTATCTCTTTCTTAAGTGTAGCTTTGGCGGTGGCTAGCACCACGGACCACGAGCCTGGATCAGGCTAAATGCACTAAAATCGTGCGTCTGTTTCCAGGTCAAGGACGGCTAAAAGTAGCGTCTGCTCTCCATTTTAGAAGCGACTGAGCTACAACCTTGTTAGTACTCCCAGGACTCTAAACACAAATGCCGAAAATCCTGATATTGCTAGGGACTATTGAACAGCACGACGATCTTCCTGCGAGATAGTGGCGTTGACTGTGGGCCCTGCGAGCCCTGCGAGCGAAGAGATTCGCAACGAAAAATACACAAGGAGAGATTCGAACCGGTACAATCGGCATGGACCAAGGCTACGGATAAGAACTAACGATAGGAACCTCTTGACGTGGAACTGTCGATCTCTCAATTTTCTTGGAAGTACTCGTGTGCTTTCCGATGAATTGTAGAACCGCAAGTTCGACATCGTAGCGCTGCAGGAAGTGTGCTGGAAAGGATTCACGGTGCGTACGTTTCGGGATGGTCATACCATCTACCAGAGCTGGGTGGTGGCCGATCAACCCAAGAATGGGCTGGTTGAGGATCAAGAGCCGGTTCATCAACAGTAGCATCATTAACGTGGATAGCCCTCACCTCAGAAGTACTGATGATGACAAAGGGGAATTCTCTGCACGTAGCTGGAGCATGAATATGACCGCTGCCCAAGCCACGACATCAAGATCATCATTTCAACGCCTAGGTTGGCCAGAAAGAGGAATATAAACCGATGATTGAAAACTTTAGCACGCCTTCGAATTATCGCCGTCACCGCCTCCAAAAACATGGCCGTACGTAGTACCATCTTCCAGAACAGCGTACCTCATCGGTACACATGGAGGTCATCAAACCACGGAATCACAAATCGACCACGTTTTGATAGATGGTCGACATTCCTCAGACATTATCGAAGTCAGAACCTTTCGAGGCGCCAACATCGATTCGAACTACTGACTAGTGATGCTTAAGATACGCCTAAAACCCAGCGCTGCCGGAAGAGGATGCGTTCAACGAAGCTCCTCTCAAGGACTATTTGAACACTGTGAAAACAGCTATCAACAGCGTAGCGGAGAACGTACGAGGCTACGAGGAACGAAGCCGACGGAACGGTTGGTTAGACGAGGAATGTCAGCAGGTGTTGGAAGAACAGAAAGCAGCGCTACCCGTCAGAATGTGGAACGATACATACAGAAGTGCAGGCAGCAAACTCCACTCTTCCGGGAAAAAAAAGCTGCACAGCTCACATGAAACGCTAAAGTTGCATCAGAAACTCAACACATCCCGCAGTGGCTTCGCGCCGCGAGCTGAAATGTGCTGGGATAAGGATGGGAGTATTCTGACAAACGATTGTGAGGTGACCGAAAGGTGGAAGCAGCACTTCGATGAACATCAACAAGAATACCAAGACAGTGGAGGAAGTCCCGAAGGCGATGCAGCAAGTGACGAAGAGATGCCATCCCCGATGATATAGTAAGTGAAGTTGAAGATTCCACCAAGCAGTTGAAGAATAACAAATCGGTTGAACGGGATAGTATCGGAGCAGAACTTATCAAGATGCGTTCGAACTAGCTGGCCAATTGCCTATATCGACTGATAGTCAGGATTTGGGATACCGAATAGCTTCCGGAGGAGTGGAAGGATGGAGTTATCTGCGTGATTTTTTGACTCTTTAATATAAAATTGCAGTGCGAAAACCTATGTATATTTTTCACAATTGTCAAACAATTCCAGATCGGTAGCACCGAATACATTAAAAGTGCTTGAGGGCTTTGGATCAGATAGAGCATTTGTACTGATGGGTTCTGACCGATCCGTTAAGAACTGTTAAGAACACAGAACGTAACTGTACTCATCTGATAATTATCAAATGTACTGGTTTTTTGTGCAACCTTTGCATGCGAAAAGCGGCCATTGTACCGGGAACTGTTTATCCGATACGATCCAAAGAAATTCAGATGATACAAAGCCTTTGAAAGTTCTGCATCCATCTGCCACCAGATGGCTATCGTAGGAATCAGTTGTGAAAGGGAATTCGAAACGGTTTTTGGAGCTCGTGTTGTTTTGTTTTTGTTCCGATCCAACTCTGACAACAATCAATCTGACAATGACCCGATAACGCAGCCTTTTTCCACTTCTTGAGCTACGTATTGCCCCTTATCAACAAAGCAAAGCGTATCTTCCAGTCAAAAGCTCCGGCAAATCCGAACATGTGCAATCAGCTGAAGTTTCCCCAATGATTCTCTTTGCAAATATTTGCGAGGATAATTACCTCAAACACCTGGCAGTTTCAGATTTCAAGAAACATCTTTGAAATATATTATCGGGGTAACAGCAAGAGTAATGCTTGAATCAGCAAGAAAATCCGACGTTCTCACACGCCAAGTTGTCATAATTGCTGAATGTGGCCAAATCGACCGTGACAAACGTTTTAAAAGTGTTCGGGGAGCGTCTGTTGACCGCCAGAAAGCCTGAAAGCGGCGGCAATCGTAATCCAGACGTGGCAGCGACGACGAAAAAAGTTACGGCGAACTATGAGCGGAATCCTAACCTTTCTATTCGGGACGTCGCTGGCAAGCTCAATGTATCCAATACTACCATAGACTAACTCCAAGAACAGTAGGTCCCGAACAAATACGATTTTTTTCTTGACTCAGACAGTACTAGCACATCGGTCCCAAGCTCGGTCCCAAGCTCAATAATGCGCCCCTTATATTGAACTCACACAAACACACTCTTAAATATTCTGTCAAAATAACACAGCAAATCAAAACAAAGGCGCAAATATCTATAGCAAGGTGCTGGCTTCAAGGTGTACTTCGGGCCAAGGGATTCAACAACAGTGAACCAATTTCAAATCGCTAGTTGCATATTGATTGGTGATTCTACTGTACTGCGGGCCAAGAAACGAGAAGGGTTGTCGACGTTTAAGAAGATGAAGATGGCGAACCGAGATTACAAACAAAACACGTTAGCAGCGGACCCGAAAGCTGTATACGAATATGCTCACAAAGTTCGACTGTGTCGTCATAGATGACGAAACTTATGTGAAGGCGGATTTCAAGCAGCTTCCAGTACAGAACTTTCATAACGCATCAGGAAAAGGGAAGGTGCCCGAAATTTTCAAAACCATCAAATTATCGAAATTCCCGACATAATACCTCATCTGGTAGGCCATACGCACGTGTGGTCTAAAAAGCGGCATAATAATCACTACGGGAACCATCAATCAAGAGATCTACGCCCAGAAGTGCCTGGATAAGCGGCTGCTACTAATCCTACAGTGTGTCTCAGTTTATTTCAGTTGGGTAATTTTAACAGCGGAATTGATTATACCCGTTTTGAGTGTATTCATTTGACAGCTTATCGCTGAAGATAAATAAGCGACTCCGTTTGTTTATACTTATCAGCTACCATGGAAGCACACGGGAGCTAGTTTGAAAATTACATTTGCAAAAGCGTAGACCGTGTCAGATATTCAGTAGCCTTAAGCAGTTCGGAGTGAGTAAGTGTTTTATTGTTCGTGCCTTGCAACGGTTCACGGAAACTGGAAAAGTCTATATTCAATACAAAGGAGGTGCCAGAACGAAGAAAAAGATCAAATGTGTGAGGGAGCGAATAAGACGTAATCCGGCCGTATCTAACCGTAAATTGAGCAAAGAATTTCAAATGTCCCCTGCTTCAATGAACAGGCTCCTCAGACGTGGTTCAGGAATGCAAGCCGTACAAGAAACAATGGGTTCACGGGTTGCGGAGTGTCAAAAGCAAGCCATGATCGAAAGACGCAGAAATCTTTTGGTTCGCACGCTGACTGCGAGATTTTATTTTCGGATGAAAAACTCTTCCTCCTTCAGGACAGTCATAATCAATAAAATGATCGTGTGTATGGCAAAAGTCTTGCCAATATTCCAAGCGATAAACTGGCTGTAGAACGCTATCAAAATGTGTCGAAAATCATGGTATGGGGCGCCGTTTCACGAAAAGGAAAACTTCCTCTTCTTTTCATAGAACTTATCGATTTCATCACAAGCGAAGAATGGCCTGCATCTACACCGGATCTCAACCCACTTGACTACTTTGTTTGGGGTTCTATGCCTCAACACATAGACCCTACGAAAGATTGATTCAATAAGCATTTGGTTGATATTTGGGACCAAATTCCTCAGGAAATCGTGCGTTTTAGCTGCGATGGGTTTACAAAGCGTTTGCGTTAAGTTATCAAGGAAAAGGGCAAGAGATTCGAGTTGAAATAATAAAGTTTGTTTCTATAACATGTATCTATCAAAAGAAAAAAAGATGCTATGATATATGTGGTTGATATGTTTAGCTGTAATTCGATTTTGTTTTAGTGACACCTGTTGTGAGACACCCTGTAGTTACTATGGTAGCCGCCGCATCAACACAAAAAAAACCGCACAGGTGACTGTTTTCCAAGTGAGAGTTGCTCTTATTGGAATCTGACCGATAAGAAACCTGTCATGATGGCAAGCAACACGAAATTAAAAAAAAAGTGTAGAGATAACAGAAATCAGGATTACGACTTAAAACAGGAAACTTCGGATAAGCCAACCTAAAGGGTGTACCCTTTAAAATCCGCACACGTTCAAATTGCTCTAACTTCCGATACGTTGGGTAGAATTATTTGATATTTTGCGTAAACACGTTTTAATGTGTATTGTTTACACTCTTTGAGTTGATTTCATCAGATGCGCAAAAGTTTTCAAAGGTACTTTGAGAATAAAGAACCGTCGCATCGTGCCATCGGAAAAAAAACTTAGAATCGCAAATTCCACGGTGTCTGGTTTCATAAAACAGTTCAAAGAACGTCTGAATGTTGATCGGAAGCGTAGATTCGAAAAAAAAGCCATCAGGTCAACGAAAACGATCACAAACGCAGGGTTGGGGCATTTGAACGAAAACCGAAAGGCTCAGTTCCAGATATGGCTAAAAAACTGCATGTGAACAAGACTTTCGTACAGAAAACCAGAACTCGAGCTGGATTGCGTACGTTTGAGGTAAGGAAGTCCCAAATCGTGACGAGAAACAGAATATGGTTGCAAAAATCCGTCCCCCTAAGATGTACGACCAGAACTTAACGAAACCACACTCCTGCGTATTGGATGACGAGACATATGTGAAGGCGAACCTCAACCAGATTCCAGGAAACCTGTAACTTTTGCATTTAAAAAAAACTGGAAAAAAATTGCCGATTTTTCATGGGGTTACCTTCACCCACATTGACAAAACTACCCATGCAGTATCGATCATAGTAACCCATGAGTCAGCAGACAAAGTTTGATAGGTCTATCAGTCAAACTCTGACCGTGATGGCAAAAACAGTGAAGCAACTCCGTTCAGAAGTGTGCGCGTTCAAAGAACGGAACTTTGTGGACGCCGGATACGCCCGTTCCGGCATCTACAACATCTTGACACTATTGGACAACTATCAGAGCATCGACAGAAAGCCCGGTTCCGGACGGCCGACGACTCTGAGCGACAAGAAGCTCCAAAGGATGCTGAAGAGGAAGACCGAGGGAAAAGTGGCTACATTGCTGCGTGCGCTTGGCCGGGAGGTCGGTTCAACCAGGCAAACAATGAAAAAGTACCTGGCAAACATGAACATACATGTCAGAAAGCGGAAGTCGCGTCCACTGGTTTCGGAGTTGCAGGCAATGCAGCAGCGGCAGCGGCTGAATAAAATGGTCAACTCGATTTTCCCGGCGAATCGCGACGTGTCGGTGGTGATGGATGACCCTGCATGGCAACGACTGGCAGGACACTTCGTATTTAACTTCCCCCACGAAGGAAATGAGCTCCGAGGTGAAGTTCATTTCACACACCAAGTTCCCCATGAAGGTGCTGCTGTGGCTGACAATCAGCGAGAAGGGGATGTCAAAGCCGTTCTTCTTTCGCTCCAGACTGGCCGTGAACGGGGGAATTAGTAGTAAGAAATGCGTGCCGGAAGTTGCGTCGTTCATCAAGAAATACCATCGTTATGTCCGGATCTGGCGTCGGCCCACTACTCGAAGCGATTGTTGGAGGAAATGGAGCGGCTGAATGTCGATGTGGTACCCAAGTCGGCGAACCCGCCCAACGTCCCCCAGCTGCGTCCCATCGAGATTGTCTGGGCCAACCTGAAGCGTAGGATTTACTCCAACAATTTTGTCGCGAAAACTGAGGAGGAAGTGATAAATAAAAAGAAAAAGAACTCAAAACCATGCCTACACACATGTTTTCGTCCGCATTGGCGAATGTTCCGGTTAATTGCCGGAAGGTCGCTCGCAAGGGCGTAGCTTTAATAATTACCTTTCATGGGAAATTTTTCAAAACCAATTATCTGTCTTAGCTTTTTTTTATATCACCATCCGAAAAAAAAAGTCAATTTTTTAAATGCAAACGTTATATTAAATGAATGAGGCCAAAATTATCTTTAATTGTTTTCTTTTACTCCCTGAAAATTTTGTAATAATCGGATAAAAGCTCGAATTTTGTGTGTGCAGATTTTAAACGGTACATCCTTTAAATGGGTGTTTTGGAACGGTAATAAGCTTTCGTGTCTTCTTAATGAACATAAATAACCAGGACGTCCATGCGGGAATTGATCGTTGGCACTGATGGTACTGAAAGTTGAAGCCGGGCAGAATCAGTTTGTCATCAAAACGTTGAAAATTACTTCTAGGAGGTACTAGTTCCGACTGACAGTGACGAAAGAGAGATGGTGGACGAATACGTATATCTTGAATGAACTCACTTCAGAAACCCCTAATATCTTAATCCTATTTTTTTTCAATGGACTCTGCGTCGAGCTCAGCACTAACGCATCTCATGGTAGTGGCACAATATCTTCCTTGCATCTCAGATGGAAGTCTGAACCCTCCCGTATTTAATCCAATAAACTATCAAGTTTTACAGCTTGGTTATTCCAAAGCCTTTTATGGCATCGTAAAGTTCAAAATCCCCAACCAGAAGCTCCTAATGACATAATTTTGTTTGATCATTTTGCACGCTACCCTTACTTAGCAACTGGCAATTCCCACCGACCGGGATCGGGTTGTTGGATCATTTCAATTTGCCCAAGCAGTATTACAACAATTGAAGAGTAGGATTTCCGATTGGGATTTGGTGCTGTTCGGAAATTCCGCAAATTGAAGAAAACGGGTGCAATTAGCGATGATTATGGATTAATCGATGTACATGGATTTTCTGCTCATAAAACAAATTGAAAGATAAATTAGATTCGGATGTAGTTTTTGCCTTGATTGGGTTTACATTCCAATCAAAGCATTGGGCTGACTGCTGTCTACCGACTGTCATCAATATAACATTGGAAGACCCAGTTGGATGTTTTA
>JASCZW010008751.1:0-47763 GCA_034211315.2 Aedes japonicus | reverse complement strand
TATTGAATCTAGTAACTTTATACTTTGACGAATATCGCCCCAAGGCGTAATGCTGTCCTTCAATCTCTTGGCTTAACAAGATAATGAGATTAACAAAAAACCATACAAAACCATCCTCTATTTCGACCCACAGCTTCCATTGTACATTAATCTGCCAGATTCCGTTTGCGCTAACCCCTAAAATCTGCTAATATGGATTAACCCCTTCAAAGGCAGTGCAAAGCATATCATCCCATTCTGTCTCGGTTAACCACCATTCAATTCAATTTCCCTTCTCTCAGACCCTCTAGGCAATCTCCGTCGAGATAGAAAAAGCACCGTAGAAAATGATGACGACGATGATGATGTGAGGGAACATGAATGGGTTCCAGGAGCCAGAATCCAATCACCCCGAGGCCAAATTAAATGAGCGCGGTCCTGTAACTTTTGCACTCCCATTAACAGAAGGGGACAATCCTTCCTCAAGAGTGCACCGACGACGGTTGCGCGTTGATCTTTTGCTCTGACTGGATGCTGACATTGTGTAACCGATTGTGTTGGGATGTGTTAATAATCAGGTTCGTTTCCTCGGAGACAGAAAACACTCCAACCCCTTGTGGTAGGATTTCTTTTTTTTACGTTTGAGGATGATGCAGTTTCAAGCTGTCAAATATTTCAAAGGAGTTATGATGAACGGTTATGTTTTCGCTTCAATTATGTTTTCTGGAATTCCATGTTTCAAGTTGTTTGATGAGGAGTTGTTTCACGTAATCAGATATTTTAAATGAAAATTGGTTTAAACAGATTTCATATACGAAACAACTATTAAAGACTCCAAAGATAGATATGAACCAAGAAACGGCATGTTGAAAAGAATTTTTGGTGCTTTAAATTTTTAATTCGCGAATATTTGCGTGAAATTGTACAATGTTCTACCGAAAAGTATGGTTTTCTCATCCACGACGAAATCTTCAATCATGATTCAATTCCTTCCAGGGTGAACATCGATCAGTGCTTGCTCCAAAAGTTCTGGATTCCAGAAAAGCTAATCCACCTTTTGAGATTTGGTTGATTAAAGCCGAATCGAAAACAGTTCGAAAAGCGCTCGATGGTTTGTGCGTACTGCCAGCTCCCGCACCCCGGAACGAAGAAGTTGGACATTCTGAGGCATTCGTGTACGCAGGATATAACAGATCCGACATTTACAATATTTTCTTCCTTCTGAAAAAAGTGAGAGCGTTGAACGAACGCCCGACAGTGCTGCACGAGAGTAAAGGCCGAGGGCAAGGTGGCCTCATCGGTCCGTGCCTTTGCATCGAACGCAGCGTTCGGGTGGAATCGGCCAAACGGTGATGAAGTACTCAGAGCGGCAATGGACACTGTTGCCTCGAAGCGTCAGTCGAGGCCAGAAAACTGGCGAGAAACAGTGTCGTGGTAGATTGAGTATGGATTGTAGCAACAATTGAGATAAAATTCGAAAAAGTGCGCCA
Organism: Aedes japonicus; assembly: GCA_034211315.2. NCBI lineage: Eukaryota > Metazoa > Arthropoda > Insecta > Diptera > Culicidae > Aedes > Aedes japonicus. The sequence goes on along the minus strand of JASCZW010008751.1, from coordinate 46,294 downwards.
ATACAACTAGTACACTTACAAAGTTAATCTGGATGTGTGACAATGCTCACCAACGCACAGTGAGAAAAACGGTGTAAAGACAAACTGCCAGAAAGAATCGCTGGACATACATCTCAGCTCATGGCAGCATCAAAGATTAGCGGTGCAACAGCATTTTTATGTGAAAGGTTCCCGTGTAGGGAATCCCACGTGACACGCAAAAGTCAGCGGACGGAGATATTGGGTCTATTTTTACCCCAATTCTCCCTTATATTTTGAATAATGTCATCATTAATCTATGCTTCGAGGGGTCTGTGGTACAGCCGTACCAGGGCCTTTTTTCATGTGTAGAATTTTCTCCAAGAAATCAACGGAGGTGAGATTGCAGCCACCGCACGGGATCGCTGGAAACGAAATATTATGCTGATTCGCACTCGCCCCACCATGTTTTCTGAGATATTGTTCGAAGAATCTGCGGTCGGAGGGGCCCGCTATGGTAGACAAAATAAGGGAACGTCCATTAATTACGCTCTACGCAAAAATGACATTTGCATTACCCCCCCTTGTCACGTTTGCTTGTAAGGAACCATCAAATTTTTTTTGCATGGATCGTCACGTTTTCACAAAGCCCCTCCCCCTTTACTGCGTGACGTAATTAATGCAAACATCCTTCTCAAGCCTATTTTTTATGTAGCATATCTCAAAAATTGAACAGTATTAGCTACCGTAGTTGCGTGCGCTTCACCGCACAAGTCGTGGAACAGAGATGGCTGGGTCCGCTTGGCCCCAATTCCCGTTTTTTGAATATTGCTGCAATAATCACCGATCGGAGAGAGATTCGGCAGTAGTCAAAATATGCCTATTATTAAGTAGAATATCCTCGAAATCTGAATGGAGGTAGTTGCGGTAGCCACTGCACCAGTCGTGAAACATGGAGATATCAGGCTTACGATTTTATCCCACTTCCCCATATTTTTTCGGAATATTGCCCAGCCATCCATACGCTTTTCAGATGTCTTTGATTTCTCAAAAACAAGTTTACCGAGGCCTTTTCTGGATCTGTCAGCGCAAAGCAAATTATCCATTTCTCCTACCATCAGAGCATCCATCTTCACCAAAGTTGCCGCTCAATCTTCACTACAGACGTCATCGCCGTCATGCCATGGGATTGGGAAATGTTTTCGTGGTCCTGTTCGCCAGGATACTAGGAAATGCAGCAGCAGCCCAGCTTCGAACTCTGGGTTATGCTGCCAGAACATGATTTTCGCCGCTTTGATTTGACAGATAGATGCGCTATATCTTGAGATCAGACCAACCCTAGACAAAATCGTCAAAAGGTCGAAAGCTGAACAATTGAAAAACAATGACTTGAAACGTAAATTTCCTGGAAATGCCAGATTGCTTACATCTGCATCTACTACCGACACAGGTGGGAAGCGTAACAACTCCTTCTATCTGTTTCTGCGCTAAAGATTGGACCATAGCCAGATCCCAAAAAATGCGCAAGAGTGTCATTGTTTACAAATGTTACTTTCGACCTATTGACGACGGTGTCTAGAATTCAAAGCTTCTCTCATCATGGTCAGCAGTTTCTTCCAGATCCTCCTTTCGCAGAAGTTTTTCCGTGCAAAGTGCAACCGGGAGAACTTGTGCTTCATACCAGCGTCAGCTCGCTTTGTCACAACGAAGTTCATCGTAAATGCCAGAAATATCAACACATTAATTACCAGTATATACATAAAAAAAAAATTAGCATTATATACTTTCCACAAACCTTTTTCTTATTAAACTGAAATGGAGACATGGAGAGCGCCGCTTTCGTACAAACGTGAACGTGCCAATTGTATTGTTGCTCGATGTCATGTGGTACAACTGATAGATTTCTATTGTTGTCCAACTTTTAGATGAAAGTGCCATTCCGTGCTGATGAGCTGAATGTTACTTATCAAATCCACGTCAACCCTTAAAGAATTTCAGCAACCTTTGAGGTTGCGGGGCTAGTAGCCTCATCGCCAGCGTTGCCACGGCAGAGGAGCTATCCGCAGCCTCCAACTTTGAGGCGATAGACAACGTTCAGTTTGAAGTGAGCTTCAAGCTCATCTGTATTTCTTCGGCGTGCTTCTCTTCTGTAATCCTGGGTTAGACATGGCTGGATGTTTAGGAACAGTTTTGCTTAGCAGAATTTTGTGCGAGGCCTTTCTACCGTGTTAAACCTCGAATGAGAGAGAAGGATGAGTTATCCGATTTTTGTTCATCATTCTGCAGACAAAGTGGTATTTCCGATTCTACGTTGAGATATTTCTGATTCACTAACATCGCCCAACCCACGCAATACTTGAAAATATTATGACTGACGAAAGGGATACGCATTTTTGTACACTAACTACACTGAAAGATAAACTACAAGAGCACTATTTCATCATTTCCTTTAAAATTTGCTTCATTTATTTGGTTCTACAGCTACAGCAACACTCTAGTCTTTTTTGACATTTCATTTTCAAATTCATCATCAACTTCTCACTCGTGTGGAATGATAAAGACATGACAATATACAGAACTAGATAACCAATCAGTGCTGCAAAGGACAGTGTCAAAAAAGTGTCTTCTATAAAAATCGATATGTTTTCAATAAGTTTCCGTCGAAAAACCCCTCGATTGTTTATGTTTTGATACTTTGACGTGTTTTGAAGCAAACGGTTTTGTTTAGTCGGGGTGGAAAATCTGCAACCAGACTCCTGAAGAACTCAAGGTGTGGGGATGAGGATGCCAACTTAAGTCCCTCCTCGGAACCACCTTTCGAAATAACGTCGGGGAGGGGCTATTGCTCCTGTTAGGCACCGCCTACTACGCCTAATCTACTTAGGTACTTCAGCAGTCAGGTGGAAGCATGCGGACCGATCGCATGCTCATATCGAGGTGCAGAAGAACTGCTACCGGTGCCGTAGGCCTTGACAATATCTGCGTTTGCAGTTGGCGAAGTTCACTTCGTCCGGGAAGTCGCCTGCCAAACTCCACCAGTTTAATACCGGGCATTAGTCGTGATGGGTCCACAGACCTTTGCTGGAATTGGTCTCACTTTCTTGCGGCCGCTTAACCGTGGATGCGGCCCGGCGGTCTTCCGACTACCTCATGCTCCATGCCTATTGGCACCATCCCCGCTAGAACGCAAGACCGCGTCGCTTGATACCGTTCGCCCCTCCCATGCAACACAAAAGTCCTGGCGCGTTGTCTCTAACTTACCCGGGCGAAGCCCCGAGTACTCAGGGCGAAGATCCATGCCAGCCCACCGTGACCCGCAGCATGGTGCAGGCAAGAAGCCGGTCAGAAGTTTACCCCGCGCATCTACCCTTGCACCGCCGAGAGCGATACATGCGGCGATGCGCCGCCAACATCTACGCGTGAGATGGCGCACCGACAGCAGCTATCGAGGCTGTCTTGCAGCAGCGCAATCGACGCGATTCTGCCAAGCGACGAACGAGATCGTCAATCATGCACCACAAGATAACCTCAAACACCTCTTTATTCGACGGGTGCAGTGATACCTGCGGCACCGGATCGTCCTTGCATATTGCTCCGATTTTCGATTACTCTCCTTACCACCGCATGACTTCGCCTTATGGCGGGCCAGTCGCCAGTCGCCTGGAACTCACCTGCGCATCTCTTCGCGACGCCAATGGAGTGCGAGGCTGTTAACTCGAACCTTCGATGATTTGCTACATATCTCCAGGGTGTCGTCCGCGAACCTGACTATCTCACCTGTTCACGGAAACTGCGCCAGTACTTCATTGTACATCGTACCAGCGTAATACCGACCGCAGGACGATTCTGTATTCTGCGTGACCTGCCTGTTCTGGCCTGCCTCTGTGTTTGTATCACCAGTACGTTGATTCTGGAAGAGTCTAAGAATCTTTGTACAGGTACCCAGCAACCTGTAGGCATTAGATGAGCCGCCAGAGAAATTCCCAATCCATGCACGCATCGTAGACGCCCATTTCCTTCGCAGCGTGTTGCAGAGAGTCCTCTCGCAGGTAAATGGAGTAAAGGATGTTCCTCTTCCATGAAGGCTGTCTTTTTATAATTTGTAGACGATGCAAAGGTATAAATTATGAAACAACTGCAGCATTTTTTTATCGTCTTTGCAATGAACATCCACCTACCTGCGTTGTTTTCTCCAGATCAGCGTCGGAATGTTGCGTCAATGGATCTTTTTCTTCATGTTATGGTACTTCCTTTAGAGACCTACGCGTTCAGAAGGTCCGATGACAGCGTTACAGCTGGCAATAGCTGGGCATTTGTTATTAGTCCTGCTATTACTAACGGGTTCAGGCTAATAACTATAATCATTGTCCGGATATGATATTGAAAACTGTTTGATCGACATCATCCATGTGGTGCGGTAGTATTTAGAAGAATTCCATCTGACGCAAGAACTAACTTCTTTATTTAGATATTAACCATCCACAGCATAGAAGGTTTGCCTCCAACGCCATAATGCCGTCATATTGACTCGTCCGTAACCGCTTTCCGTTGTATCGATATAGTGTAAAGGAAGCTGAATTACAGATCTGATGCCACGCAGTTGAACTGTTGTTCAATATTAAGAACCGTTGTTAATTCAATGGTTCAGGTTTAGTTGTGTTATCGCAGAGTTCGATTATTTGTTTGAAAATATCCTTTTATGCTGGGAACGCCCCCCTGGTACAATATTTCATCAATATTCCAAGCATAAGCAGCTTTAATTTGGGGGAACTTGCCGTCCCGCGCTTTTGTATTTGTAACGTCACACCCAGCATATGTTTATCTCGTGCACTGTTCCTCTGGCGCATGAAGTGATCCATCTACCTTCAGAACCATCCAGGTGGTTTTTTAAATTGATCGTCACCTGCGGGAGATGCAACAGGGAGGTGTAATTTGTTATCTTCTTCACTGTCTGTCGAACTTCATAATACAATTTAGCGTTGTTAGTTCTTCCAGCTCCAGGATGCATTTCGCCAGTGCGGCATGATGGAGGATCAGCAGATCGTCGTTCAGATTATTAATTTAGCGTCTCAATGTGATCGCTTCAAGACTCGAGATATGGCCTGTTATGCCAGGCCACTTGTCGCTGATCTATTTTTCACGATTTTCTTTCAATCTCCATTCCAGCGGTTTTCGCCGCCATGAATGGAAGGTTATCTCAAAAAGCGACGATGAGCTATGTCGTAGAGGTCCGCCGTCGACCTTCCTTTCTATGCCGGAGATAATCAATGGGAGCCATTTCGGCACTGGATCAGCGTTGTGGGCTCTTTTATACAGCCAGAGTTCGGTCGCGCAGATAGACTTCCAGACTTAGACGTTACGTTCTGCGTAGGTTCGCTTCCATTGTTTCCGATTATCCGCTTCTGAAGCGCTAGGTAAATTGTTTGCCCGGAGAATCTGTTTAGTTTTTTGTTTATTCTGTATTTTATTTTTTATAGCAGACGGAAATCTTAAATTTATAGTGAGGATTTTCCAGATAAGACCCACAGGTCCAAGTCTTGTTCCTGCCCAGAGCGTTAGCCGTGCCAAATTCAATGCCGTTCATTAGGATGGCCTTCTTCATTTGATCAAAACTGGTTGATTATCAATGAACTGACCAAAATCCAATGAGAATTATGCCGGTTATTAAATTAAGAGGATTAATAATTCAACCATTTTGAAGTCCCGGTATAGCGCTCATAGTTAGGAAAACACTTCCAAGTGAAACTTATAAGAGGGCATGTTGAAGCGCTTCTGGCAGTAATCCATCCATAGATAGACACCAAATTTGAAATGATTTTGACGAATTTATTCCAGATGTCAACATGTGAACCTGATGTTTCCACTTGTTTTTTCACCATTGAATTGATTTTTTCAAGTCGATCTCCTGCAAAAGATAATTATAACTTTGAAATGATTATCAAACATCATACTACCAGAAAAATTTGATATAAAAAACATTTCATATGCGTTTTCTTAATTGATCTTTGCATCATGATTACTTAAATTTAAAAAACAGACAGAGCAATTTTCATTTGCCTGATTGTGCGTGGTAGTCCCCCTTATGAATTGGGAACATAGATCTATTCGTACATTTTTAGATATACATTAATCTAAAATGTTCGACTTTTATCTGTTGTTATATATCATATATTAAATTTTTTTCAACGTCAAAGAGATTTGAATAACGTTCAGCGGTGAGATCCAGCAGGGTTTGTCCATCATCTTCCTGCATACAGAAGAGATGATTCAGTTTTTCTTCTGGGGCGCCATGATTTGAAAAATGAAATGATTTCTGGTTTTTCTTCATCTTCTTCTTTGTTATTACAAAACTTTGATCGGACGTCTAAAGGCATTATATTCACTTCTTCAGACTGACATTAACGTCTTCATTGAAATTTCAATCCATTGAGAGAGCCATGCAATGGCAATGGAAGCAGGATCCGGCCAGAACAGGCAGCGCGGGGACTACGGCGAGAGTGGAGGCGTGGTTGTGGCAGCGTGTCTTTGCCAGGTGCAGGCGATTCCTTCCTTGATAACCAGTCTGCTCAGGCAGTGGTAACGAAGAACGCTGAGCAGGGACCGTCCCGCACCTGCAGAACAGATATAAATTTTTCATGATCATCATCTTCTGGTGGACGTCAGTCGCATGTGGATGTACCATTAAAAACTGGAGGTTGGGATTTGTTTGGTGTCCGTATTCTTGATATATGTTCGACGTTCATGACGAGGTGTGCAGTTTGTCTTGACTGGTAGGCGTTGATCAGGAAGTATCTGCGTTACAATTGCATAATTTTCATATAATATTTCTTTTTTCAAGGTCCGCTGGTGCTTCCTGACTAAAAACATGTAGCTGGTAATCTTTTTCATAATTGTTAATAACCATTTTTTTTCGACGAATTGATCTTTTGGCGTACCGTGTCAAGATTTGTTAAGTATTTTCTCCTTTGTTTCAATATCCAAAACTACTTTGACATACCGAGAACATTTTCTGGGCAATATAATATTATAACATACAATAATTTAAATTAAGGATGAATTTACTTTAATTTTAATTTAATGAAATAGATAAAAAGATCAAAAACAGGCGACGCATTATTTCTGAGTCCACTTTATAATATCTCACTCCGAAAATGATTGCGACTTCATCTTCATCCTGCTTTCTGCAGGTGTCCATCTTATATTACTTCAGAAAACAATTTAATCAAGATACTTGCGCTATTCTGAATTAATACATATCAGTTGCAGAATAAAACAGATATCATATGACAACGCTATATTTTTTTTGTATTTGAAGCGCAGAGCGTTTATCTTTATGCAAGATCATGTGGAATCAGATGAAATAATGCAATAGAGCAAGAAGACCAGCTTCATTCACTTCAGTTGACGGCATATATCTAAATAATGATTACCGTATTAGCAAATATTAAAACCTGAAAACTACATTAACTGAGTATAAGAGGATAAAGACGCGGTATAAAAACACGTCGATCACAAAGCAGCAAGTTCGAATCCCATCCAGGAAATGTAATAAACTCAGCGAATTGAGTTTCTCTTCATGAAGAAAAAAGGAGTCCGTCATGAAAGCAAACTGCTCATCATCATCAGTACAGAGGAGGCAAAACAGGAAAATCAGATAAAATCTAAAATTGAAAATGACTTTTTTTCCTCTCGCATTCTCAATCAAGCATTTGAATCAGCATTCTAAAAGCTAATACTCCCAGCAGCAGCAGAACAACATTTCTACTGCTGTCATTTTGCAAAACGTTAACAATCCATGCTACCAATGAATGACATATTGTCGACATAGACGTCTCCTTTTTTAACTTAATGTTTCTCTTTTATTCTTTAGATGTTTGCATGTCTGTATAATTTACATTGCAAATGATGCTGTTCGTTACATTTCAGCTTTGACCTTTTTGCATTTACATGTTTTTGTTTAATTTTGGCATTTAAGTTTGATTTTTGCAGTATTGCAATGTTGGATTTATGGTTTCTCCTCAAAACTACTTAAAAACTATCTAACCTATCTAAATTGTCTAAAAACAGTGAATTTATCATAATGCTCTGATTGTTGACATTTTACTTTAAACTTATTAGAATTTGAGATTATTCTCTGATCTAACACTTGGACACCAGCCAGCTCATGTACCTTTGTTGTTCCTTACTATAACATGGAACTGTTTGAGATCATTTTTAGCGCTTTTGTCTTGCACAACTTGCAGAGTTTTCGATGACAGCATGGCTGCGGAGTGCCAGATGGGCATATGCATAATCAATCATCGGAGCTATAATCTCGCTTTGCATGATCGCAATTGGTTTTTCAGGCATAACCTCGATCTGCGATTAATCAAAGGATAGGCGCTTTCTCAACTTTATTACATTTTGTTTTCGCTCTTCTCCACATGGAGAACGGAAAGAGAGCTTATTGGTACTGTTGTCAGCCCCAGATACATCGACTTCAGAAGACCAATCGAGCGGAACACCATCCATGACAATTTTGCAGTCGTCTGGGGAAGCAACCGTGAGGAGACGATTATACGGGAAAACCATCACCTGGGTTTTCGCTGCGTTTAGCTTTCATTTTCCACAGGGATGCATACTGTTGAAAGGAGTTCAGGCATTCTTCGCAGCTTTCGGACTGTGGTTTTGGTATTGCACCCTTAACCATTATGGCAGTATCGTCAGCAAAAAGAGACAGGATAACATCCATCGGGGAGTTGAGGCACATCCGAGCGTGTAGATAGTGTAGAGATTCGGCCAAGTAGACTTCCTGGGGAACCCCAGCTGGAATCAGTAAGCTGTCTGATAGTTCACCACCAAGGGCCACTCGAAACTGACGATCTTGCAAGTAGTGCTGAATTATTTTGATTAAATAAATTGGTAAGTTGTAACGGTATAGTTTGTAAATAAGCCCATCGTGCCATACGTTGTCAAAGGCCTTCTGCATCGAGAAGGCCCATGACAGTGGATTTAGCGACGGATTTATTTTTGCTGATGATATGCGTTACGCGATACAGTTGATGGGAAGTCGAGTGACCTTACGGAATCCGAACTGTTCTTGCAGATGGATGTTGTTAATGTTAACATGATCTAGAACGCGGTTCAAAATTAGTTTTTCGAACAGCTTACTGAGGGCCGATAACAGACTAATCGGTCTGTAGCTCTTGGGGCTAGTGAGATCTTTTCCTGGTTTAAGAATCGGAACCACCTTCGCTATCTTCCAACAAGAAGGAAAGCAATTCAGATCCAAACATCTATTAAAAATTTTGGCAATATGGGAGAGAGTGGACACGCTTAAGTTTTTGAGCACCAGGTTAAAGAGTAGATCAAATCCAGGGGCTTTCATGTTCTTCACACCTTTGAGTGCAGCAGTTACTTCTTCAACGGAGATTTTTTGGTTTACAGGGACGAAATCTGGAGTGTTGTGCAAGATGGACAGTGTATCTGAGACCGCTTGCTCGATAGGACTAACTATGTGGCTACCTATCAGGTGATTTTCTCTAAAACTCGATGCAATGGCAATGGCGCTTTTTCTAACGGGAATACTAATAAATCGCTATTGCATTTTAAGGAAAGAACCTGCTGTGGCTTCGATTTAAGAATCTTCGCAATTTTCCAAAAAGGCCTCGAAAAGGGATTCATTCTACTAACATCTTTTGCGAACTTATCATTTTTCATTTCCTGCACACGAGAGGCAATAATTTTAGTCAAATAACTGGCCTTAAATTTCTTCGACAAGTCTCCAGTGCGCTGGAACTGTCTTTTAAACACATTTCTAGCACGCATTATGCTTAATAGTTCTGGGTCGAAATGAAGTTGATTACTTACAATTTCCACTCGTGAGACACATTCGTTTTCTGCTGTTGTGATGGCTTCTTGTAGGTTTTCCACTGCCCGATCGATGTCTTCTACGGTTTCCAGCTACATGTCTGCGTCGTTTCTGGAATCGACTTTTTGTTGAAACACTACCCAATTTACTCGGTGGTAGTCCTTCATAGTGCAACGCAGGCCACGTTCGACGTCGCCACCAACTCTAAGTAGTACGGGTAAGTGGTCGGAGCTAAGTTCATTGATGGTTGGCGGTAGTGGGACCACCATGTTGGTCAGAAAGATGTCCAGCGAGGCCGGGTGACCCGCCGGCGATACGAATGTCGGATCCTTTGGAGTATGCACCATGAAGTAACCCAACTGCGATTCATCGAACAGGAGATTACCATTTTTGTTGCGGAGGTGATTGCCCCATGCCTCGTGCTTTGCATTTAGATCGCATGCCACAATAAACTTTTTACGGTGTCTGATCAGCTTTACAAGATCATTTTTAAACTGTCGTGCCTTACCACGTCCTTCGTAGCACTGGTGGGGGCAGTAGGCGGCAATTACAAGGAGGGGACCACTTAATGTACTTACTTCAACACCGACTGCCTCTATCGTTGATGTCTTGTAGTTTGGTTGCACTGTAAACATGATTGGTTGTTTGATGGCTATTGCGACCAGTGCCTTAAATTTTCATCAAATATCAATGAGAAGTGAAAATGATTTTATCCCAGTGTAGTGATGATGTTTACTTTCCGGTTTTCTGTTACCGCTGTCACTTCTATGCCAACTGAATTTTGTTTGCTGCAATGAATGAAGCCGTTATGTGCGTGGTCAAAAATCTGCTGTCACTGTTGTTTTGATTATCAATCGGTAAGCATGAATTTCATTTTATGAAATCTGAATATCATCTCTTGTGATGATTTTTCATTAGCTAGTGATTTTGAATCCTTATCCAAACATGGAACAACCAGGGCCGTCATCATCGTCCCAGAGGAATAGATGTTAGTAATGTTGTGCAAGAATACCCTGGACTGGGCTGCCCTTGCATTTTTTCCGATCCTGACGGGTAATTGATATTCATTGTGGTTGATTGAATTTCATTTCTGACATTTCGAAACTCATTTTGAAAATGAATTTGTTACATAAATGAATATCAAAGCATTTTGAAAATTGAACGTTCATTCTTCTGGTTACGTTTGTTGTCATGAGTTATCATTTGATTTTCGCATGGAACTTATAGGTAGTCAATGTTATGGTGCCTGAAAATCCACGCTTTTGAATCTAATGAGCATGACTTTTACCAAGACTGATTGCGACTCCTCCTCCTAGAGCGGGTGTCCGATCCAATCTCACCGTAGTGTATCCGGGAAGACAAAAATTGGTTCCAGGTTTCAGGTGTGTTTCCGTTATGACGATGATCTCTGCTTCTATTCTCTTTTTAAGTTCAAGCAGTTCCAATGCCTTCGCTCTCACAGCGTGGGCGTTCCACAATAAGATGTTGAAGTTGTTAGTAGCCATGGCGAATGATGAATTCCCCTAGGCAAAGGATTTGGTCAGCACGGGTGCGACACTGTTGTAATTGTTGCCACATCTTGTGAAAAATTGGCAGGAGTTGCTCAGGTGATAGTAACTGCGCAGAGTCGACCTGTGGAAGAGCACTCGCCCTGCTGCGGCCTAGGCTGATTAACGCGGCATAGCCTATCCTTACAGGACCAACCTGGAGGAGAGGGCCTCGTGCCAGCTTGTCGGGTGGTAGGTTGTTCGTCGGTTTGATGGGGAACCGGGGAAGTTATTCATGTCGAAGTTGGGAGCTTCCTCAAACGACGTCTTGGTTGGTTTCGGTTGCCGCCTCTTTTCGGATGCGTTTGAATTCCTCGCGTTTCTCACAGGAGCAATCGGTGGCACGGTGGGCAATCTCTGGTTTCGTGCTGTTGGGTGCAGATACCACACCGTGGCTTCACGTTGCAATTTCTTGCGCCATGACCAAAGTGCAGGCATCGCATGCATTGTGTAACGTCTCTGTTGATCCCACGATATCTCTCCCACTCGATGAAGGTATCGTTAAGGCATCGGACTGCCTTCAGTGCGCCGAAGGTCACAGAGCCCTTCATAAAATGTACCAAGTAGAGGCAGTCCCGTTACGTCTTCGTCTTATCATGGCGCGGTCATTGGGAATACCGCCAGAGGCTTGAGCTTGTAGTGATGGTATCCAATTTTTCCTTGATGTCCGTTGTGTCCATGGCATCGAGACCACGGATAACAACCTTGAACAGTTTATCCGACGGCATGTCGAACGTGTAGAATTCCGTTTTGCTTCCTGAAGATAGTGCAGTTTTGGCTTTTGGTAATCTTCCTTGGAGCTCAGGATCACCTTCGCACCGACACGGCATTGCTTGTATTTCGCGATGATGTTAATTGCTTTCATGGTGGCTTTCGATTTCCTCAAGTCGACCGATTTCACCATCAACGGAGGAACTTTCACCACTGTTGCACGCTGTTGTTGTTCTTGTTGAAATTGTTCTTCTGGTTCGTCGCCGAAGCCGTCTAGATCACTATCGTTCAGTGCTGTACCACCGGTACTGTAGCGGTTTCGCGACAGGATGGTCTCCTGAAGAGAAGATACGTCATCTTGCCGTTCCATATTCGCGCCATCTTGCCACTTCTTTTTCGCATTGGACAGCTCAGAGTGTTGCTGGCTGTGACGTCGATCGGTTTTCCGTTTCGAACATTACGCTTGCGCCCCATGATGGGTTGCAAGCCACGAGTGCCACGAGTTCAGACGAATTAAGTATTAACACAAACGAGGAACGTCTAATCCACACAAAGGATACTAGTCGAATGACGTCTTCTTTTGGTGGGGTCCAGCATTAAATTGGCCGTATAGCGGGCCAAAGTCTGCTTTTGAATAGCATTTAAGGTGAATATAATGCTCATAGGGAATGTCCATTAACTATGTCACGTATAAAGTGACTTTTTATAACCTCCTCTACCTTGTCACGTTTTTTGTATGGACCTTCAAATTTATTTGTATGGATTGCCACGTTTCCCCCCCCCCCCTCCCTTTTCTCTTGCTGCGTGACATAATTAATGGACCTTCCCATCGAGTTATTAGTACGAGACACTGAAAAAGTCTGCACACTGTAGGCGAAATACGCGTATCTGTCAAGATAAGCAGAGGTAGTTGGAATTAAATGGAAAATACTAATTTTTCTTCTAACTTCTAGTTACAGGTATTCCACTAAACAGCTCAAACCCTCTAGGCTTCCCATATGCATTATATCACTTGTCGTTAAGACGCATATAGGGCTACTTACGGGCTTTATTTAATGTTTATTGGTTACCTGGGTAGGGTGGCTGTAAGAATCAAAAACATTTGTTCCAATACTAAATGGGCCACACTTTATCCCTGCTTTTGCATGTATTGCTTAGAATGCGTCCAGTAAATTTTCTTTCTGAGATTAAAAATGCAGCTAAACCTGCGCTTCTTGTCAGTCAAATAACGATGAAGTCTGTTTCCCCCTTTTTCCAACTCTATCTTGACCTGGGCGATTGATTAAAAATCCTTCTAAATGTCATCATTTGCGATGGAAGCAAATTCTTAAGATTGACTTCCGCAGATTCCAATAACACAATGAAACACACAAAGAAACTTGTATCTTCTCGAGAGACCCCTTGAAAAATCCATCACAAATTTGCTTCATAGTCGGTTTTAAAGTTGTCATCAACTGAACAACCCCTTCTGAGTAAAATGTTACATGCCAATTCATCTTACACGGGCACCTCACCGAACAACCGGCTAGATTAAATGTTACAGATGTCAAAGAGGCCTGTCACACTTTGACAGACTCCGATTTGTGCCCTCTCCGCTTCCCATGTGCAACCCCATTCGTGTGCCCGCATTGTTATTGTTCATCCCGTTTGTTGTCATCACGTCCACCGTCATCCCGAAGCAGCAGACGAAAATGAGATAACCCATTCATGGAATAGCGCGCGCGTGCTACTTCCTGAAGAGCCCCCGAGAAAAACCGGAAAAGAAGAGATGATTTTTTATTGATTTTTCAACTTGCCACAGTAAAGTGGTTTTGCCGTTCGGGAGATTACTCCAGTTTGCGGCTCTTCTTCGTTGTCCTTATTAGAAAATCAGGAGACGGGTTACGCTCCGGACTGGGACTTGGCACGCGCGCGTTCATCTCATTTCGGGGATGATGCTGTGTGTGTGTGTTTGTTTGTTAGGAAAGGGGTTGATTATTATTTATTCGCAGGGGAACATGTGTTGTGCACACACCAGACCGTGGTCTGGTTTTTATATCTGGGATTGTATTTAGGATCTATTCGACGGATGAGTGATGTGGCACTTGGACTTGATAATCGACAGGGGGATAATCGATTTTATGTTCAATTGATCTCTCTTCGGAGACCGACTTCTCGCTCAAGCGACCGTCATTCCACATTCAATGTCAAACTCATTTCCTTACTACAATCCTCTGATGCGGAATGAGAACGGAACCGATTTCACTTCTTTCGGCAACCTTTTTAAAATTCCACATGCATCGGCGCCTTTTTTCCCTGGAAAAATATTCACACAATAACCACCATGCGAATGCTAAAAAGGTATGCTCACTCACATATGGGACATGGTCTGACGGGAAATCACGTATGGCATGAAAAATATACTTTAATTTACCCATAACCGGGCTGACATTTCCATGGGAAATAAACCTTTTTTTTGCGTTTCGATGAAATCGATGAAACCTGAGTTACTGTCGAAAGCATTATGCCACATATTTTGACAAAACTCTTTCGGCGCCTTTTTCTTTCGCGTTCCACACTAGCAACATTTAGGTTCTGGTGAATAATTGAAAAAAAAACTTCTCCATGTCGACCCCTTTCCCTTACTTAGCCTTTGCAACCTCATATGGTATTCTGAAAATGACCAGTGGTGACACTGATGACCTCCTCCTTGGAAAAAAAATCCTTTCATCATCGTCGCGAAGGGATCATAATCCTTTTGCGCAATCCTTTTCCCTTGCTTTTCCGAATGGAGAGAAAAAAATTTCTTGAAAATGATAAATCGACTAAACATTACCCAAAAACTGAAACGGAACCTGCCCTACCAGTAACGCGTCAACGATGGGTCCCTTGAGGCATAAATTCGAATTAAAAAAAAACAACACCGTTCAATTTGAAAAATGAAGATCCGCACCACATTTCCTGCCGCACCGGTTTCTTCAACCGAGGCCACCGTTTCCCATGGATTTGACCGATTTACGGTTTTCTCCGACGAAAAAGATTTCTGGTTTTTCCTGATTCTTGTACTTGTGATTTGGAAACTTGATTGAACGAACCTTCAGCCCGTCCTAAAGGCCACCCATCCGACGACAACTATTGCTCGAAATGCGTGAGAAAAGGGACAAACCCGACCGATGATGGTGGTGAATGCGATTGTCAAACACTACTGCCAGGCTTCAGTCAAACGACGATCTGACTCGACGAACTGACTGCAATAATAGTGGGCTTACTCATCCGGGCTGACCGAGCAGTGACTGATAGCAGCGACCGAAACGGTTGTTTTATAGCGTATCTATAAAATTACAGCAATAAATTGGAATGCACTTTTGAACGAACGTTATTACGCGATAGGTATGCAAATTTGCTGCATGCCGTTTGGTTTTTACGGCTTCCAGCGATAGGATGGGGATTTGTGTTTACACAACGGAGAACTGAATTTTATCACCTCAAGCTAAGGAAAAATTCCTACGAAAGGTAGTTCGGCCTAATTAGCTCCAGGCGAAGATCATGCGGATCAAAATGGTATGATTTCGTTCGGGGTGAGTAGAACGGAAACCGAATAAACAATGAAGTTTGATTTACGCTTATTAAAACGTTCCAAAAAGAATGATAGTATCCATTTTCACTCTAATCTTTCGATGTTGAAGTTCTCCCTGGAGTAGAAACGAAAACAACAATCCTCTAGCTTATTGACACACTCAATAAATATGCCCAAATCTCTAAAACTATAGATTTAATGGAATTATATTTTATCAAATTTTAAATAAAACAGCATAACTCATAATTTGGTAGTAGGCTAAGGCACTTTATACACCAAATATGATCAAAGTTGAAGAAATTGTCCGACTGTTACTCACATGTAAATAATAGTGTTATTCAAATAAGCTTTTAACAAGCGTTAATATCCATGGTTTATAATGAATCCACTTCACATATATCGCTAACAACAAAACATCAAGATAGTGTCAAAACTTCACTATAATTCCTCGTATTTTCAGAATATTTAGACAAAAGCATGCGAAACTAAAACTGGGGCAGAACGCACTGTGTCGTTATGTATACGTCTATACGCAAAGAAAAAAATACTCAGTGGAGCGGTTAAATGTATGAAGCCAATGTTTGGTATACAAAACTAACTTCTGGTAAAATTCTACTCAAAAGTAAGTAATTTGAACCCAATGGTAGATAAACACAAATAAACCCAACGTGCTACCCACATTTAACTGCTCCTTTAGATACTTTTTCTAAGCGTGTATATAATGAGGAGTTGGCAACATATCACAACGTTTTGCGCAACGTCTTTATTCTATAGCCATTGGCTGCTTGACTACCAAACAGAGCTAAGAGGACGTGGCGATATGTTGCAACTTTACACCTCTAATGAGTAACTTTTTATAGCTGTGTTTTTACTTTTTACAAGCGGTGTATGCTATCCCATTAATGTGGTGCAAAATATACCAGTGCACTATGGTACGAATGGACAAATTTCGCGACAAAAATCGATAACTCGAAAACCATTAACTTTTTTTTTATGAAATGTTTATATTTTTATATTAATCCATCTCCTTTTTTTAATAAAAAAATATATCACAGACAAACAGACATAACATATCGAACATTTGGCACTACAAATCATCGTCACTAACACACCTGCGCGTTCTGTTCAGCACACTGTGATGGATGATTAAGCTGAATAGATGGCGGTAGTGTGTTAACGTTAAACGTAAGAAAATCGAGTATACGCGCTATCTGTGGCGATATTACCAACTAAGAAACATTTGAAGTGGATGTTCAATGCGTAATCGATGAAAGAAACTGCAAGTGTTATGTATGTTTGTCTGTGTTAACACATTCACATTTGTTTACTTACATTTATTTACATAATTTTGTGTAAATTTACTAATTATATTTATGTATTTACATATGCAAAGTTTCATTAAATTAAAATATCTACACTCTGTACAAGCGAAAAAAACCCGCTAAATCATATGAATAAAAAGTTGAAAAATTTATTATCGGTATAAAATGACCAACCTAGTCACCACCCAAATCAAAAGATAGATCTTATTTTTTAAATTAAATCTCCAGAAGACATCATTTGTCTAAAGTTAATGGTTTTTAAGTTATCGATTTTTGTCGCGAAATTTGTTCATTCGTACCATAGTGCAGTGTTTTGGTGCGTCTTAACCCAATTTTAGAGTGCATATTGAGCAATAAAACGGGCGTTTTACCCTGAAGTCGTCTTGGCATCATATTGGAAAAGGTGTAAAATAACATGAAAAATCATCGTTTAGAATTAAAATCACATATGATCTACAACGAAAACATCGTAATGCACCATACTCAATAACTTATTCCTATCTTTCAAGTTCAATTACCTAGAAATTCATGATATTGCTTAAACGGTGCATTTTGTACCATCCTCCCCTACCTATCAAAATACGAAAAAGTATCGTGCACATATGGTGCACTGTGAGCGGACTCTCTTTGAGAAAATTGGCCAAGGAAGAGGGTGTAAGCGTCGGAGCGGTATGATCTGCGATTCCAAAATATAGAGAACAGTGTACGTTTGAAGATGCGCCGAAGAGTGGTCGGCAATCCGGTCCTGTTAGTCCAGATATCGATAAAAAGATCAGGGATGCCTACAAGCGAAAACCAGCGACTTCCGTCCGAGATGTTACGAAAAAAAACTAGAGACCTCGTCGAGTAACGTCATGCGTGCCAAAGAAAGACTTGGGCTAAAAACATACCAAAAGCAGAAAAAACCCAAAAATGAATCAAAAACAGGCCGCGTCCGTGAAACCACGGGCCCGCAAACTCTACGATTCGTTATTGTGTAGACATTCTGGGTGTTTAACAATCGACGATGAAACGTAGGTGAAACTAGATTACAAAACGCTTCCCGAACCACAATTCTATACTGAAAGCGAAGACAAAGACATCCCCGAAACGAAGAAGGCAATTTTTACCGAAAAATTCGGTCACAAGGTTATGGTTTGGCAGGCAATATGCGAATGTGGTAAAACATCTAGTCCGTACATCACAACGGAGACGATGAACACTCAGAAATACGTTAAGGAATGTCTCCAGAAGCGATTATTGCCGATGATCAGGCAGCACGAAGGTCAAGTAGTGTTTTGGCCTGATTTGGCGTCATGTCATTACGCAAAGGACACTTTAGAATGGTACAAAAGTCAAAATCAATGTTTCGTGCCGAAAAACGTGAATCCGCCGAACTGCCCGGAGGCACGGCTAATCGAGACTTTTTGGGCTTTAATCAAAGCAAAGCTTCGAAAATTCATAAAACCAGCGGACGACATCCAAAAATTTAAAAAAGATTGGCCAAAAGTGGTCGAAATGGTGGGAAGTATCACTGTGCAGAAGCTAATGGGTCATGTTCGAGGAAAAGTTAGGAGTCTTGGCTGTGATTAAATATTTTGATGAAACGAGATTCTTTGATTCTTTCTATTAACGTCTCTTTAAACTGTACGTCTGCTGTAGACGTTTTAGTTCATTCGAGTCGGCATAAGGACCGCAAGCACCTGAGCATTGTAGTGTACTCCCCATTCCCTCTGCTTATTCAATTATCGCTCTATTATCCTCTATTCCCTTATCGAAAACCTACAAGACATTTCGACGTTTCATCATTGACCCTTACAGGCCGCTTGGAGGTCTATGACTGTGGTCCTCAGTCAGAACTTTCTTTTTAAGTTCGACCTCTATACGCTGGCTTATATTTTATCATATAAGTAAAACGCCCTCAAGTACTTTAGTACAGATAACTCTGTACTACGGTCGTTATACAATACTACACGTATTGAGCCTATAACTCCCGTTTCGACCCTGAATTGTGCCCTAGCAGGGCACTCCACCAATAGATGATTAACATCTAAATCCGCTCCGCACCCTTGGCAGTAGGCCTTACTACCGTTTATACGAGGCCCGTGAGTGAGTCGAGTATGTCCTATCCTCAGCCGAGTCAGAGTCCTCTGATCTCGAGGGTAGGGCATATCTTTCCACTCTTGTGTCGTATTCTTGATACGCCAGAGGAACGCCTCTCGGTTGTTTTACCAAGATTCCACCCAAGCGTATCGTGAGGCCTGCTTCACCCAGCGGGTAGCGTCGCTGTAAGGGACAGGAAGATCCCCCAGCTGAGAATGACGACCCTGGTTTGCCAGTTTATCAGCAGCCTCATTACCTGGTATACCTGCGTGTCCAGGTACCCAGACGAAGGTTACGTTAGTAAACTGTTGCACCTCCAACAGCCACGGGTGTCCCACCTGCCCATGCTCAAGGGCAGATAGACAACTCGCGGAGTCAGAAAACACAACAGTCTGAGACCCGTTTGACAACTTGCATGCCTACAAGAGTGCATAGGCCTCAGCTGAGAAGATACCGCAGATGCCGGGTAGCCGACCGCAACGGCTTATAGCCCTCCCAGATACTCCGTAACCAACCTCATCTTCTACTAACGAACCGTCCGTAAACAGCAGGTTCAGGCCTTCGAATGTGGAGGCAATTTCCCCAAAGGCCGCTTTCGCGACTTCAGGGTTTGCCCTTGCCCCACATAACTGCCGGATGCGCCAGTCCACTTTGGGGCGCGTAGAGTCCCATGCCCGTTGCCATCGCCTAGGAAGCTGACACAACGTGGGAATCTCTACTCCTGTAAGGTCTCGCCACCACTCTTTTGCCCCACAGACGGTAGGTCTGTAGCGAAGAGCGGGTTCCTTTTGTAGTAACCTCATGGCTTTGGTAGCCATGTCTTCAGTTACGACATTTGCCAAAGGGACCTTACCACATTCCACCAATAGGGAAGCTATAGGTGAGGTCCGAAAGGCTCCGCTACAGATCCTATAGGCCTCATTGTATTGAGGTTCTAGAATTCTAAGCAGGGATATTCCACCCCTGCTCCATAGCTCCGATCCATAGAGTATGCACGGTACAATCATTGCCCGTGCAATCTTGGTCAGTGTACAGCGAGAGGCTTCAGAGAAGCGGCCATATAGGGCCCTAAGAATATTCAACTTTACGTTAACATTCAACTTCACTGCCTTGGCGTGCTTCACAAACCGTAATTAGTGGTCAATCGTCACGCCAAGAAGCTTCATTTCCCGTACTGCCTTGATTTCTAGCTCGTTGATACAAACGTGGGGTACCCTAGGCCTGTGAGTATGACCAAAGCAGACGTGCAGAGTCTTAGACTTCTCGGGGGAAATCATAAACCCAACCCCCACTGCCCAGTCAATCACATTATCCACTTTGTATCCTGCTTCTGACTGCCCTTGCGTATTTACCAAATACGACAAGAGTTATGTCATCAGCGTACACTAGGATGTGTACGTTTTTGGGGATGCGTTCAAACACTGAGTTCATCGCAATGAGAAACAGTGTGACAGATATGACAGACCCTTGCGGAATGACATTCTCTAGCAACCTTGGATTGGAGGTTGCGCCGGCGTTCAATACTCGAAACTTCCTATTGTGTAGGAAGTTTTCCACATAAGCCAACATACGTCCTATAAACTTCCATTTCTTGAGGGTAGTCAAGATAGGGAGTCTCCATGTCATATCATATGCCTTGGAAAAATCGAGAGATACTACATCGACGTGTAGTTTCTCTGTCTTGGCCTTGTCCAATAAATGATCGAGTTCAGAGAAGAACGTCTCCGACCCATAGCCGCATCGAAATGCGTGTTGCTGTGGGTGGATTCGCTCATGCCTCTCCAACTCCGTTGACAGGCGACGGTTGACCATCCGCTCGAGTGTTTTCCCCATACAGCTCAAAAGCGTGATAGGTCTATACCCATCTGTTTGGGTCCTATCCTTCCCTGGTTTGGGAATAGGAATGACCAACCCTTCTTTCCACACATCTGGAATCATGCCGGATTGCCAGACTTCGTTCAAAGTGTCCAGAAAGGCCAACCGACCGATAAGTGGCAGTTTTCTTAGGAGAGGATAGCTAATATCGTCAGGCCCCGCTGCCTTGCCGACACCACGGCGCAGGGCCCAGTTGAGCTCTTCTAGGTCGAAAAGCCTGTTGTAGTTTATGGTGTCACTACACGGACCTCTATTGGTACTATAGTACCTCCCTCTACCAGTGTCTTTACATAACGGAACTCATCACTATGATTGCTGTTTGCCGACACCTTGGCAAATTGATCAGCAAAGGCCTCAGCGATGAGCTCCGGTTGATTCGTGTAACCGGTGTCAAATTTAACGACCCTTTCTACATGGCGGGTTTTCCACCAATGGACTTAACCTTCCTCCACAGTTCGCTGGGGCAAGTGGATTCAGATATGTCCGCAGTGAAAGCCAACCATGTAGTCCTTTTGGCTTCCTTCATGACTCTTCTCGTCTTGGCCCGGGCAAGTTGAAACTCTATCAACTTAGCAGCCCGCGACGGGTCATCAGGAGCCAATTTGCGAAGCGGTCGCAGACTTTGCGTCTGCTCTTAACGGCGGTATGAACATCTGACCACGGCCACCACGCGAGGTACCGCAGATCTCTTTTGGCATCTTGCGGGAGACTTCCTTGCCGAAGCCATCCCAATCCACCTCGTTCAAATTCCACTTAAGTCTTGCCACAGTAGGCGGAAGGCCTACAGCCTGTGACAAGACGATAGGGAAATGGTCGCTACCGTGTAAGTCATCTAGGACTTGCCAGTTAAACTGGCAAGGCACATCCCAGGAGGCAATGGACAGGTCGTTCACAGATTCAACTCCTGAGGAGAAGTCGATTCGCGTCGGTTTGCCATTATTCAGTACTGGACAGCCCAACCTGTCCAGCAGCTGAAAGAGCCGCTCGCCGCGAATGTCATCTTTGTGTGATCCCCACGAAGGGTGGTGAGCATTCAAATCGCCCAGGATCACATAAGGTGTAGGCAGTTGGGAGACAAGGTCTTCCACCTTGCCGATGACATTCTGTTCCTTGCCAACCCTACACCTCGGAGCCATGTACAAGTTTACTACTGTAAGCTTCATCGGAAACTGAATGGTGATCGCAGTGGCCTCCAGGTCAGTATCAAGTTGTACTACTTTATGCGGTATATCTTCTCTAACAGCCAATCCACACCCATGGCTATAGACATTCTTATGAGGCTTAATATACCACTTGTACTTACCCCCGAGGTAGTCGGGAGGTAAGTCAGCTACCTTGATCATGGTTTCTTGAAGGGCCATGATACAAGGGTTTAGCCTACTTGCTATAAGTTGGATCTCGGATAGTTTTGATCTCAACCCGTGCGCGTTCCATTGTAGTACAATGTTCAGTGGCTCTGCATTAGTCTGTTGCATGGTGGCAGACATAATGCTAATCAACAACGTTAACAGCATCGCTTTCGCGATCCGTTGCCGGGGCTTCGGGGACAGACCCTGGTGGGTCTGCCTTTCTTCAGCTTTTTTTCCTCCTTATTTCATCCGTTGCATCGGTAGTTTGCTTCCTCTTACGGCGGGTAAGAGGAGCATCACCGTCATCCTCACTGGATGGGGTGTTTTTCCCTACTACCTTTACGATAGTGTCGACCGTAGAAGCACATTCCCTCTCTGTCAGAGCTCTTTTCTCTTTGAGGGATTTATACTTCTCCTTCAAACGGACGACTTCTCGATTAAGACCTTCCACCTGGTCCTTGAGGAGCTGTTTTTCCTCATTAGGGCCAGAACCAGGTTTCTCAGCATCCGACATGGGATCAGTGCCAACTGCCATGGTTGGCACAACACACTTTTGGACGCTGTTGGTCACGGATTTTTTAGTACTTGCACTCTTAAGGGGACCGGTGCCCACACCTACACTCTTGGTGTGTACGGCACCCTTTTTGCCAGCGCTAGCACCCTTCTGTCCATTGGCTCCAGCCGATCCACCGCTTTTTGGATCGGCCTTCTTCGCCTTGGGCCTGGACTTTCTTTTCTTTTGTTTCTTCGCCGGAGGAGCGAGAGAAACAACCGCCTGTTGCTGGAGGGCAGCAACAGTCGCGGACTTAGCCATCTGGGCATAAGTCCCCCGAACACTATTCTCTTTGTTGTAGACCTTTTTTGCGTCTCGGTAGGAGACGCTCAAGTCGGTCTTCAACTTGAGAATGCCAGCTTCCCTTGCGTAAATGGGGCATTTACGGCTAGTGGGCTGGTGATTGCCGCGACAGTTCGAGCAAAAGGCCTTTGCTGTACACTTTGCGGCAATCTCATGTTCAGACGAGCAGACCCGGCACCGGGTCTTGCTCTTACAACTAGCTTTGCCATGTCCATACCCGTAGCAGTTGTAACACTGCCGCGGTAGTTCATAGAAGGCTCTAGTCACAATTTTCAAGAGCCCGAACGTCACCTTTTCAGGAAACGTGAGGCCCTCGAAGGATAACACCACGGAAGAGATGTTCACCTTTTTGTTGCCGACCTTTCGAGAGATCCTGTGGACATCTACTACTCCTTGGTTAGCAAAATGTTCCAATAGGACCTCGTCACGCACGTTGGTAATGTCGGCACTGGACACTACGCAACGCACTCGGTTGAGGGTTGGATGCGAAACAACCCTCACCTTGCGACCACTTGTCAGTTTTGATATCCTCTTCAGCTTTTCAGCATCAGCATGATCACTGACTTCGAACACGTACCTTTTTCCACCTTGCTCGGTGTGTGCATCGACGGCATGCGCAACAGAACGTTGGACAGTCGATGCCACATCGAGGTGGTCCCAGGTCGTGTCTTCAACATTTTGGCTTTTTTAATAACTGTGCAAAATTTCAGCTCAATCGGTGAAACTATATTTTTGCATACATTAATTGTTCTGTTATATATTCTCCGTGCGAGGAGTAACGATTATGATGTAGAAGGAGATGTTCGCTCATCACCATGAGGCACCAAGAGTGAACAACTATGTTTTTGGCTAGAATGAAAGATATGAAGATAAAGTTTTGATAGTTCCGCTAGTGTGCGGCAGGATTGGAAATGTAACAGATGTTTTTTTTAGGAAAATTGACCGAAAAGGGCATGTATACAGTGGTACTCGAACCAAGGACATTTTTGCCTAACATCCCACTGCGGGGTAGGTTGAAGGAGCACGGACTAAGTCCGCCACTTCAACAGGCCAAAATGTCCGGTTGGAAGACGCTCATGTACCACTGTGGCTTGTATAGTTATTCTAGCGATCTATTGTGTGCACTTTGTTTACTGATGCGCACATGGGAGAGGAACTCTCTCCTTTTTGGGTTTGTTTTGATTCGCACCGACTGACGATCACTGAAGTTTTTTCCCATATAAAATCCTATGTAAAATTAAAACCTCCGGTGCAAAAATATAGTTTCACCGATCGAGCTGAAATTTTGCACAGTTATTACACGGAAACAAAAGCGTTCACGAAAATGAAAACGGACCGTGAACTAGTTCACGTTTTCAGGATTTTTACCTAAAAACGTGATTTAGTTCATGATTACGTGATTCAGTTCACGGTGTATTTTTGCTTGTTCTCGAATTCATGACTGCAGTTCACGGATCCGGGCACGGATTTTTTTCCGTGTATAGAACCCAAAAGGCTCCCAAAAATTAAAAGGCTACTGCCCACTTTGTTAACTGCCTGACAACACCGAGATGGTCAGCTGCGATGATTGTGAGCGATGGTTTCACTTTGACTGCGTTGGAGTAGGTGAGGATTTAGCTAACCACGAGTTGAACTGCCAGAACGTTCCTGCTCCATCCACATCCAGAAACTTCAGGTGAGCCTGTACTACGCCCACAGTCATCAATATCGACGCAATGAGCCGCACGTCGGCCTACTCAGCGAACACCGATCGCGCTACCGTGTAGTCCACTGGCAAATCCGCCACCACCAACCCCACGTCCGCGCACTTCACATACACCTATTGTGCAACCAGGAGTGCCGTCAGCACCCAGACAGCCTATTGACGATCCTGACCTACGGAATAAACTTCCACCTGAACTCGGGATTCAATTGTATGAAGAAGAAGAAGAAGCCATCGAGCGCAAGTTTCTGCTACGCAGGTTCCTGTTCTGCAGTTTCAGTACAGTAGTGCATAAAGCGATTTCGCAGTTGAGCGCAGTTGATTTTAACTGTTCAAACTAACCGGGGTCCACGATATGACATGGTTTGTATTGAAAACTAAACTATGTGAAAGCTTATATGTTTAAGCTAATGTCGTTTTCGGTTTTAAACCTGGGTCAGGTCTGACTCTGAATCGCAATTACCGAACGAAAACGGATCCAGAGGCGAGTCAGTATGATGGGATTAGAAAGCATAAACATAAACAAAGATAAACATTTTATGTTGACACTTTATGTTTATGTGTATTGGTGAATCTAGGTTGAACCTCGAAAAATTTTGAGAGCAAACCTGTTGGGTCGGATCCAGAGCGGGTTCAGATCCAACCCGATTGAATAAAATAACGTTTTGACAGCTGTTAGGGCAGACCTAGTGCGAACCCAGTTCCGCACTGGCAATAACCGAAAACGACATAATTTTTGTAAACCATAGTTATTTTATTCGTCTGTAACAATTTGTTCGGCACTAAATTTGCCGTCATAATACCTGAATTTTTTTAAATTATAAATTTGGTGCATTCAGAACTCGAAATGTTAGTTCGTACTATCAACGTACTATCGTGACCAGGCTCTACAGAACGGAAGTATGGCCTGTTGATGCAGTCTAACCTAAGGATAAATTTGACAAAGTTGAGAACTTATTACCTCCCGAAAATGTAATTATTGGATATCAAATAACCGCTGAGTTGACTAAATTGAAGGACAAGCTCAGCTTTTTGTATAAAGCTAAAACACATTATATCGCTTCTTGTAAGCATAATTTGAACGAATCTGGAATTCGAAATGCTTTCGTTAAGCATAGTCCATGCATAAGTCCATCGAATCGAAAATCTAGTCGTAGTTCACACGGTATTCTACAGATCGCGAAGTCACTTCCATTAGAATTCTAAACGGACTTGCTGAACCTGCTCAAATCAAATGAAATAGATATGCAAGACAGTTCAAGAGGGAGAATTGAACGCTATTAGAATCAGTTCTTTAGCATGACGATAGCTAGAGGTGAAACTAAATATCCACCGAAAAATTGAAAAACGAGGACAAAAGAGAAGAAAACCGGAAGGAACTAGCAAGGAAGTAAGAGCAAAATATGCAAAAAATGAATAACTTAAAATCGTCGATAGAAAAGAAAGAAGAGTGTGTTAAAGAGTCTTCGCAAGGAAGAGAAAGAGAAAACGTGAAATGCTGATAAGTGAGTTTTAATAAATGTGTTAATCATAATGTCAGATTGTTTAATGAAGCAAAGACTTGCCTCAAAAAAGCATACTTGAGGGAGTGTCAACGTTGCGAAACCAACAATCTTCAAAAAACAAAAAACGAGCTACCGATCATGTTCAAGAACCTGTAGGGAAAGAAATGGAGTCTTTTCACAGTTTTTTTTATGCTAGGAAACCAAATAAATAGCAGCCCCTCAGTAAAGTCACTTCTAATTAATTTTGAAGTATCCCAAAGTTGGACACTTTTGTATTGCTTCTAAGTCACTATTTGGTCAATATTATCACATCAGATAACCTCTACCAGCCCTGATATAGTGACCATGGCAACAGTAAATTAAAATGTATGAATCTTAGTTTTGTAAAATTTCAATAGATTTAACAAACATTTTCAGGATACCTCAAATCAAGATTTCGGTGAATAGCTGCTCTCGTTGAAAACGAACGAAAACATGCTTAAGCACGGAACCACAGAACTCTACACTTTAACACTTGACAACATTTCTTAAATTTCAGGATCAACCGAATGAAGATCTTATATAATAGATGCGAATGCTTGTAGTATTTTTCATTTACATAAATATATACACTATTATATAAATATTTCTTGGGAATGGGAGGGACCATCAGGGCACCCGATTGAAGCACTCTGGATGGGGACAGTGGAAATGCCAACTCCCCATTGCTAACAATTGGTGAATAGAAGGCGGACTCTTCTCCCCGCCCATTGGGGCATCCTCATGTTAGATAGCTTGCTCTTTTGGCGAATTGTTCAATCTTGTTGTTGGAAGGAGATTCTTTATATCCCTATGCATACGTATAAGTGATGTTGCCTATCGAACCACCCAACCCCTTTTTGGCCCATCGTACAGTGGCATGATTAGAATAATCAGTGGTTATTGAAGCTTGATCAAATCTAACAGCGAGGAGAGCTCACTGCTGTCGGACTTAGTTTCCGTGCTACAATGGGTGGTAGTACATATCATACATTATTAACAATTGGCTTTTACGCCCTGATAACGTCTCTCTCGTGAACTATGAATGTTAGGCAAAACATTTTCCTCGTAAAACCTCTTCTTGACAAACATTAAATAAGACGTCCACTTAAATTTGACTTACTTCCAGTAATTTCCTTGGGATGCTGTTGCGAACACCTGCGCGTTTGCTTTGAAGTAATGTATGCTGCATCACAAACAGCTTAGCCGAACCAAATCAGCACATCGCTCATAACCATGATGCCCAAAATCAATTATTCATAGCGCGCGAAATTCCAGTAGACAGCTTATCATCATCGGTCGCGTGAATTGGTTTCCGCCTGAGTGGTGTAACTAACTGTATTGCAACACCCGCATCGCCCAAGTCTACGACCGACGACACCCTTAACCTTGTAGCCACCAACGAACACCGATTGTCTTCCACATAGATATGGCCTGGGCGTCCCGCCGAGCCAGGCAAGGTGCCTTCGCCGTCGGTCGTCGTCGCGTTCCGAGTAGTCGTAAATAAGCAGAGCACTGCAGAAAAGCAACTGTTCGCAGTGAGGAAAAAATGAGTCCGCTGGAAACAATCTCACCTCCTTCCGTCTTCCGCTATAAATCGAAGGCGAGACGCCGGTGACAGTTTGGAATGATAACACGGTTTGGCAAATTGCACACACCGACCGTATTTGGTGGCCGATTGTAAAACAATATAAATGCCATTAGGCTTTGCTCGGTGCCGGTCATTCGAGGACTTGGTGACGGCCAGCTGAGTGACGCCAGTCAGCACTCTGGAGGTTTTATTGGCCGTGAAAAGTAATTATCTCGAGCTGTTCGGAGGGAAAACTGCCACTGCTCACTAAAGCAATACAGCAATGAAAGCAGTGCGAAGTTTTTCACTCGCCATTGTCGTCCTGGCGCTTTATGGCCTGAAGGATGTTTGCGGTAAGTTGTAATGTACGGTTGATAATTATTCCTGGACTGTGACTGGATTGAAATTTCAGGTGATAAGAATTCAAAAATTGTCGGAGGGGAGAATGCACAGGAACGGATTCCGTACCAAATTTCCCTGCAGATAATGGCCAGCTCTTTCTACGGATTCGGCCCAATGAAATGGATGCACAACTGTGGAGGTTCTGTCATTTCAACCAGCTACGTGATATCGGCAGCTCATTGTCTCGATGGACTTTCTGCCTCCCGCCTTTCGATTGTTTCCGGGACGAATGATTTGCGAAATGATGGCAGTCAAGGAACGCGACATTCGATCGATTGGTTCAAAATCCATCCGGACTATATTGAGTTGAATCGAAGTGATATTGGAATTATCCGGGTGAAGGAACCGTTCACATTCGGTGCCAAGGTGCAACCGATTAAATATTCTCAAATGGAAGTCGGTGGAGGCGTGGAATGTCTTCTGACCGGGTGGGGCTACACGATGCCCATACGAATCGGGAAGACGCCTCAGGATCTACAACAGGCGCGGATGTCGACGATCACCAATGAGGAGTGCCAAAGTCGGGGCTTCCCAGTGAATCCGACGGAAATTTGTACGCTCACGAGAGCTGGGAAGGGGGCATGTGGGGTAAGTGTTATATCTGGTTCTAATGAGGCAAATTAATATCCTTTTGCTGTTCACAGGGTGACTCTGGGGGACCGCTCGTTTGTAACAACGGACTAGCTGGTGTAGTGTCGTATGGCACCCGATTTTGTGGTATCGGATCACCGGATGTGTTTACCCGTGTTTCCGAATTCAAAACGTGGATTGATGAAAATCAGATTTAGACTGTTTCGTGTCCA
This sequence comes from Aedes japonicus, assembly GCA_034211315.2. NCBI lineage: Eukaryota > Metazoa > Arthropoda > Insecta > Diptera > Culicidae > Aedes > Aedes japonicus. The sequence continues at coordinate 17,188 of JASCZW010008751.1, read as the reverse complement.
TCGAGAAGACTTGTTGTTTGTTCCTGAGTAGTTTATAGTAAAAATATGAGTATATGTTAGCCTCTGGTTTTCAAAACCCCTAATAAAGTTATATTTGAGTTTGATAATTGTTGAGGGCTCTCTTGCAACCTAATACCTTATGAAGTAAGTTGGTTATTCAGAACATCAAGTACCATCATATCAAACTAGATTGCTGTTCTGTTCCATGGAAAATTTGAAGAATGTGCAACTAAATCGTCATGCTAATATGCATCAGGACATCAATACAATGAAATGGCTCAAATGTTTGAGGTAGTTGAATTTAAATTTCCCAAAAAGTACCAGTGAAAGAGCGTATGCAGTTCAGTTCGATCAACTTAATCGACAAAAACTTCGGTTTTGGTAATAAAGACAGTCCACGTTAAATTTCGAATACCAAAATAATAGCAAGAACACCAAAATAATGATTGTATATTTCACAATAATAGTGTTATATCTACCTTAGATACGGTTGATTAAGATGTTAATGCTTCTTTCTGTAAAATTCTGGAACATTGTGGCACACCCGTCATCAGGTTCCAAACGGTATCCTCAGATACGCCCGCCGTTACGATTCTCCATCTTCTCTTGAAATCATCGGTATTTGCTTTCTTCTTAGTTTCGAAGAGTTTCCGCTTAACTAGTGTCCAGTATTTCTCCATTGAGCGAGCTTCTGGACAGTTTGGTGGATTGGCTGTTTTTGGCACGTATTTGACCTCTTGTACCTTGTACACAACTCGAGAACTAATCAAGAAAATTGAACCAAATTTGGCATGTGAGGGTTTTTGAAGGCAATGACTGTATGGTGGTTTGAGATCCCTCCACCCTTTGGAAGGGAAGGGGGATCTTCTTCAAATGAAACACAAATTCCAACCAAACATGAGAATTATCTAGGTAACTTAAACTCAAAATGTGTATTTCTCGGGTAAGAAGCATGTTCTGATAAAAGTTTGAACCGCTTCTCAGTCATGAAAAACTCATTCCAAAAAACAACCGTAATAGTGCCAGTTCTATTAAATTTTAATTCATTTTGTTGAAAGCGTAGCGGCGCTTGCACCGGATTAAGCTAGTTGTATATAAAGTAGTTCTCTGCATTTTCCCGAGAAATATCTGGGGCATTGGATAAAAGGGTTTGGAGGGCAGAAAGGTTGGTTTTAGTAAACGATTCTAAGTTTAAGCGACGCCTAGTAAAATATTTAAATATGAGCACTGATTTAAACCAACAGTATGGATGCTAATTGGAACTAGTCGCGAAGTGTTATGGAGGTTTTTCATTGCAAAAGTAGGGTAATTATCAATGTCATTTAAAATCTGCTTTGAACCGATTTAAACGAACAGTCGTTGCTAGTATTCACAAAGTGTTCTTGTTGAATAATAGTAGAAAAAATGTCCTTGATATTGTAAATAATTCGTTCAACATGGCTTTGCACGTTTATTCGAGGGTATATTACATAATTCCTAAATAATTTCAGACACATTAGCTTAAGAAATTGGTTTCCAAATGTATAGGATCTTCCTTAAGCGTTCACTACCTCCTAATTCTTATTTTTGTAAACGTCCATTGAGCCGTTCTGTATAGCAATACTTATAAAATAATGTAAAAGCTTTGATAAGTTAATTCATTACTCATAATAATTTGATTATTTTTCACCTCCGCTTGAGTCTACCTTTAACGACTGGATTTCAGCTGTTTTCTAGCAAACATTTAAAATTTAAAATTTACTTATGTCTTTACATTTATTGCACATCAATTCTTTTTTAAATTCTATTTTTAAGTTCAAATAACATATATTAGTGTAAATAACTTTTAAGGTAGCTTTAAATAAGAAATTGTTTTGGGCGTCGATAGCTGCTAAGCACTTCTATTCACTGGTCAATTATTATGGTTATTGTGATTATCTTCAGGCATAGAAGGGCAACAAGGCCCTTCAAAAAATATGTGTTGTTGTTCATCAATCCACTCTCATCGTCCCGTATCAGAACAATCCTCTGTACGTGTGATGGGTGTGGATAGCTTCGACCATCTATGTAGAACTTGTGGGGCGTGTGGGGATTAATAGGTTCGTTATTGTAATGCAATTAATAATGCTGATGTATTTCTTTCTTGAGGAAACAAACTTCCGTTTTACAATGATTAATAACTACTTTGAATCTTGTTAACCCATCAGTAAGGATGCTGTTAGGGCTAGTTGACATAGTTATTGGGTGAATGTTAGCCAGCATGTAAGCCACTGACATTAAAAATATATACAGGGTGAGTGAGAACTCCTGTCAGTGAAGTGTATGGTCATAAAAATGAGAAGCTTGCCTGATTTTTCAATGTATTCCTGTTTGGTTTATCTTTAACATTTGTCTTCATTTAGTTCAGTTCAAATCTTTCTCCCTTTGCCTTTATTGTAAGCCACATGCGTTGTTGGATAGCGTCACAGCTAGCACCAAAGGTATCTTGAGTCATGTCACCAAACGTTTTTTAAAAGTTTCCACGGTTAGTCTTTTGGTATTCCCCAGTTTGCCCAGCATGTAGCACCATGCATAGCTATCGAGAGGATTCAAATAATGTGAAGGGGCAGGCCAATCTTTTGACGAAATAATATCCAAAAATTCTCCTCACACCAAGTCTGTGCAGTTTTTTAATGGTGAGACGGTACAGAGTCTTGTTGGAAGCAGTATGGTGCATTCTTGTATTGCTTTTTGACGAAGGAAAGCAAATAGTTCTTCAAAAAATTATCGATGTTATATTTACTGTTGATTTTAACACCAGATTCAACAGCAACAGCACACAATTCAAAAAGATATGCTACATACAACTGATCATTTTTCACAATCATCCGATCAGAATTTCACAATCACCGGGCTGCTTGAGCGCTTGACATCTTTCAACTCTTGCAACCTTCTGCTTTTCAGTCAAGCCATGCGCCCCTTGTTTGTTGTATGGATTCAGTCCAAGGTCTTTTAAACTAACAAATAAGAATCTGAATTATCTTAACTTTTCCTAAATCATATAAAGCTACACTTCAAAATCGAAACCAAATATTTTGATAATTCTGAAGGGTTGTTAAAATAAAGTTACAAATAAGTTATTCCGGGTCATGGAAACTGAAAATCTGGCAATCTCCAGCAAGCACTATTTTGACTGAAAGACCTTAAAATCTGGCAATACAAACTTTCCACAATATGAGTTAGAAATCTGGGTCGATAAAATCCCAAACACCTTATTGTATGTATGTAAGGTAGCCACCATCCCTTCTACGACCTTGTCATGTATGCAGCTCCACTTAATAGCAAGATCAAATTGAGTTACCGGGTTGCATTCACAGTAACGCTGTATGAAGGGCCAAAAACGGTGGGGCGGACCCGTAAGCAGAGACACTTACGCGAAACCTGCGGGAACATAAGATTCTCCTTCCAACGATACGATCCAACAAATCGAATAACCCAATTCGCAATACTCATTAAGCTTTCTACGGGATGGCTTGTTAAGAAGGGTGCGTCACTCTCACTGAAGCTGTTGGAGTAGAATTCAGAGCATCACAATCAAATCGGTAGGATAAGAAAATTATACTGTTTATTCTCTCCTAGACGCCGGTTGTCATACCACTCCATTGTCCAACTCCAGCTTGAATGATACCATAATGCTCCCTCCTCTCCCAATATATATTAAATGTCATGTAGTAATATATAATATACAGTGAATAAATATTATAATGATAAAGAAAATAGTGAATGAATATTATAATGATAAGTAAATGTAAGAATGATAGCAACAATTCCATCTGTAAACCTGGAAGTTAAGACAATATAGTAGCTGTGAGAAAACAAATTGATTCAAACATATTTTACAATGCCTGGAATATCCATGGATGATCTGAAATTATATAGCATATGAAGAATAGTAAACCAAAAATTTCGAAGTGCTGTTCCGTTTCCTTGAATCACAAAAACTTTTTGTAGTGAGTCTCACAGGTACTATAGCAATTTGTATCAAATGTATTAAAATGCAATAATTTCATATCATTTAATATCATAACCTAAAATAAAAAATTGTCGTCAGTGTACGACAGGTTGGAAATAGAACAGTACTCGATCCAAAGACGTCATTTTTTGCCTAACATATTTTTAATAATTTTTCCTCCTCTGTTTATTGTTTTTTGGAACGGAACTTTTATTAATTCTGGTTAGGTGTATATGCCAGTTTATGTTCTTCATAGGACTTCTTTTGTGTATTCCTTTATTATCGAGATTTTCAGCCCTGGGCTGGTTCATCTCCCTTTATTGTCACTCAAATACCTTGTTTAGATAGTTTTGTAACTTGTCCGGGGGTGAGATACGAACTCGTTACTTTAGCGTGAGAGATCGCCCCCGTTCATAAGCCTTTTTTTGTATTTTGTATCAAAGACTGTTCTTTTCGGCACATTGACTGGCCGAATTATCTCTTTTACACTTTTTCACGTTTTCTGTACTGTTTGAATACTACGAATACTTCGAATACTTCGAATACGAATATTTTGTACTGTTCGAATACCCCTCCCCTAACCCCATGTAAGTGACACATAAAACAAAGACTATATCTCCCACGAAAAGACAAATAATTTAAATGTTTCTTTGTTCTTCTGTTTCTTCTATTTTATTGTTTATGTGAATATATTTACATGTAGATTCTATGGCCTTTGGCTTTAATTATTGCCCTTAGTCTCTTCGGAAAGGCATTACAAGCGGCATGCACCTAATTTTCGGGTATTTCATCCCGTATCTTCTGTATGGTAGCTTTGAATGTTTCAATACCCATTGGTTTGAGATCTCGAAAGTGAGCTTCCATGATTCCCCAAATAGAGAAATCCAGAGGATTTGCATCTGCCGAATAAGCTGGCCATAATTCCTTAGGAAAGAAGTCCGGAAAATTCTTGGTGTACCATGCTTGGGTAATCTTTGCTTTATGGAACGGCGCAGAATCCTGATGAAACGATCCACGATAAGGTGAAGAAGGCGGTAGAAACGTAGTGGTTTCGAAGTTAACAAGACCTGGAAGGCAGCAAACCGGAATGACAAACACAACATGGTAGCAAAGACCCGCGTCAGGAAGCTGTACCTAGAGTAACTGACAGAACCGAAGTGCGTCGTGATGGGCAACGCGATTTACATCAAAGCCGGGTCAAAGGAATTGCGGGGACGTTGCCACATCACGGTTGGTCATTCCTGAAGAGGAAAGAAAGAAAAAGGTGGAAAAAATCTCCAAAAAGTTCTTGGTCAACTGTGGGTGTCGAGAGATGAGCCAGCCATACATCACCACGGGTACCATGAATGAACAAATCTACCGAGACGATGGCCTCCAGAAGCGTCTGCTACCCTTTCGGCGGTCTTACGGAGGTGAGACACTATTTTGGCCGCATGTGGCATTCTGCATCTACGCGCGGCCGGTGTTTGACTGGTATAGGGATAACAATGTTGTTTGAGTATAAAAATACTCGAACCCACCGAACTCTTCAAAACTTCGTCCGATTGAGAAGTTTTGGGCTATCATGAAGAACAAACTTCTTCAAATACCTAAAGTAGGTATTCGAGAACGAGCTGGCTTTCAATAAAAACTGGATAAATGTATCAAAAGAAGTCTTACTATTACCCAGAATTTTCTGAGCGGTGTCAAAGTACGGGCAATTGGTCATGGAGAGAAGACCCAATAAACTATTGAAGTGGAAACCTAACCATGATGTTTATTCCATGAAAGTTTGAAGTTTTTTTTTAGGACCATTTTTGTTTGTGTAATTTTTTTCGAATACAGTTTCACCAAGATGCGTACACAAAAAAAACTTTCCACTAACAATTTTACATTCTGAGATACTCGTGAATGCACAGCTCACATATATACGGCCTTTATTAGCAACGAGTATTGAACTAACATTCGTCCTTTTCCCTTGTTAAGAACGCGGACAGCATGATCATGATTGAACACCCGACCCGAGGTTGCTATTGCGTTAAAGGCTGTCTACAGTTAAATTACATCACTTTAAACTCATCCTTGAAAACAATTCTCTCAACCGATTGTCATGAAATATTCAGGGAATAATATAAACTGTATAATCTTGGTTTAAGTATTTTTATTTCACTGTATTTCTTTTCCAAATCCAAAAGCCTTAACTTTCTTCTTAATACCATGCATAAAATTTTGTACAACGCTTGAACCAACTTTTTTTTCCGCTTTCAACCATGACTTCAACATTTTCTGTTCTGTAGTGACAACTTTAGGATGCTTACGAAATTCGTGCTACATCATAGCCCAATAGTTTTCAATTGGCCGCAACTCTGGAGAGTTTGGGGGATTAAGATCATTCGGCACGAAATTGACACCATTCGTCTTGTACCAATCCAGAACACCCTTGGAGTAGTGAGAAGAGGCTAGGTCCGGTCAAAATTTGTAGGAACGTTGTGTGTTTAGAGAAACGGACAGGCATTCATTCATGTATACTTGACCATTTACAGCTGAAGTTGTCACGAAAGGCTTGCTCCGTTTTGCCACACGAACAAATCCCCTGCCAAATCATGAATTTCTTGGGGAACTTTGACACTTGCTGTTTCCTGAGAGACTCTGGAACATCGAGCTTGTCTTTTGCAGTCACATACTGATTGCCGGGAATTTGTTTAAAGTCCGCTTTTACGTGTGTTTCATCATTCATGATGCACCGGTCGCCGAACCCGGCTCGTTTATTAGCTTTCTGCACGAAACTTTTGGTCAAGTGCAGCTTTTTCGCGACATACCGAACGGAACAGTTGGGTTTGCGTTCAAAGGCAGCAACCACTCGCTTGTGATCCTTCACACAGTACGGAACACTTTTTCTACCGCTCACCTTCTTCCGATTGACAGTTAAACGTTTCCCGAAACGTTTTATAACACTTGACACTGTAGATTGGCGAATTTTCAACATCTTTCCGATGGCTCGGTGCGAAAGACGTGGGTTGTCGAGGTGCGTGTGCAAAATGTTCTCACGCGGTTGCTGTCCCTTCGACTCCATTTTCGAAACTACGACACATTTCACAATGAAACTCACGCAATGTAAACAATTCACGCTGTGGTCATTTCACCCAAAATTTCGTTGAAAGCAACCCAGAGGGCACAATGTTAAAGCTTATTGAAAGTGATGCAATTTAACTGTGGACACCCTTTAGGCATTTTGCTATGAGGTGCCTGGTTGGTTTCCACCAATAGCCTGTCGATCTGTCAAATTTGCAAGACGTCTGCATTGAGTTATCTCAAAACTTAATAATCCATCCACTATATGGCAAAACATTGCGATGGGTTGTGCGGATTGGAGATAATGAAATCATTGGGTATTAGACCAAGTCTCCCCCGGGTGGTGCTTAATCGGCGAGCTTGGACATTAATAGAAGTAAAGTTGCCAGAAGGCACGAAAGGCATCTACGGACTCTAATTTTTATCAGGTACCTCAATCGTAGTTTTGGATGGATTAGCGTGGATTGCTCCTTTAAGGCGACCCTCCTCTAGATTTGGGCAAAAATAAGGCAAAGTTTGTATTACTTTTTTTGTGGGAGAATGAAAAGGCGTGCAAACTTCCGGTTTTGACGATTAAATTTTTCAATTCAAGATTTTAAAGAGATATAAAAATTGTGAAAATTCAAAATGGCGGATACAAAACGGTGATTTCTCGAAACCATGTTTTTCAATCTAACTTCAAGCCTCAGGCTTGATCTATTAATCCGATTCCCTCAATCAAATAACTGTTTGAAACGTACGGCTTGAACTAAAAATTGTCATTAATAATTAATTATTCATAATTTTTGAACACGGTTGAAATGAAAAAAAGTAGCGAAAAATTAAACTTTTCCGTTCAAATTATCACCTTGCAATGACATGTTTAGTTTAAATTGTCTGAAAGTTAGTTCAAACCGTAGAAAATATCATTATCTTTCAGAAATGATAACTAGATTTGATTTCTGTCCACTACAAGAGGCTGCAGGCTTGAAGTTGTCGCCCCATGTTTTGCACGCAGAGGCTTACGGAAATCGCCATTTTGTACCCGCCATTTTGAATTTTCACAATTTTTTTTATCTCTTTGACATTTTCAATAATAATCGAATTGATTTGTCAAAACCGAAAGTTCGTACGCCTTTCAATCTCCCACAAAAAAAAAATACAAACTTTGCCTTATTTTTGCCCAAATCCAGGAGAGGGTCCCCTTAACTGTATTATTAGACTATTATGTAACATACATCTAAATTTATGATTCTACTGTAATTGTTGGCGATTCGTCCACGCTTTGAGCTACCCCGCAGTGGGATGTTAGGCAAAGATAACGTCCTTGGTTCGAGTACTACTTCACCCATGCCCTTTCGCAACCTTCCGTACACTGACGGAACTTTCAACACTTTATCTCCATATCTTTCATTCTAGCAAACATTACTGTCCACTCTTGGTGCCTCATGGTGATGAGCGAACATCTTCTTCTACATGTATTATTCTTCAATTTTAAATCTCAATTTCAGTGAGCAGGATAAGACGCTGTAACATTGACTTCCCTTGATTGGAAGTAGTAAAGCGATTCCAGACAATCTTTCTGGAATCGCTCTATTTTATGGAGTCCTTTCTCTTCAGCATAAGTTACGCAGTTGGCTTGACCGGTGACAAGAAAAATAATGCATTCGAGAAGTCGTCATTTTCTAGGCTTTCAAGAATTGGCTATATAAGATAGTGAGATTAGATTACATTAGATACTTGAATATACATGACAATCCTGTTCAACAATGTCAAAATTGCGTGTTCATAGAAACCGAATTGACTCCATCTTTTCCTGATTGCTACAGATTCCCATCCACAAATCACCCCATCATTCCCAAGCAAACCGTCAAAGTGCACCAGCTCATTTCCATCATCAACCCACAATCTAATCATCGTCCCAGGCCACGCGACAAACGGGATCGAATGGTTGATATGATGACATGTGCACCAGATGTTGTTGTGTTGATGGGTACGATGAGACCGCAAAAGTCTGGCTTTGTCTCCGTCAACTTGTGCCAAAGCGACAAGTCAAAAAGGGGTTGACTGTGCAAACCGCCAAACCAATTCCAATCCAAACTATGTTGCGTTGATGTGCATGGGCATGAACCCACCGAAAATTTGCCATTTGCTATAATCACTGCTGCTGCTGCTGCCACTACTACTGTAGGCGGAAACGTTAGATTTTCCCAGACAAAAGAGCGAAAGTCCTTACAACGAGCGCCCGAAGGGCCCAGGCAGAGCAGTTCAAATTACCGCTTATTACCGTTCTGATAACATCTCGTTTCCTCATTTGCCGAGTTGTACGGCACTGGTACGGGACGATTGGGATCATCTATGCTCACACTACATGCCAGGCCACAAATGCAAACTATACAGACATCATCGTACTCTTTTGAATTCACTCCCACCGTTGCAGTGGAGTTTGGTTTCGTCGGATCAACGCAGCGGACCAGGCAAAGGCAGTCAACAGTTCGATGTCGTTATCGATTGCTAATTACACAGTTCTATCCCCCGAAAATGACGGTTCTGCTTAATTACCCTAGTGTATTGCTTCCGTCGTCACCGTCGTCATCGTCTGCGGCGGTTGTCGTCGCAACGTCGATCGGTGGGGATGAGAGAGGATTTGTCATTTATGGCTTTTCGAGGCTGATATCTACTCTGATGGAAGGAGGTTGAGCTTGAATTGTCTGGAGTCGTCTTAGGAACGTAAACGGCTAACATAATCGCTTCTTCCAGAACCCACTTTCTCACGCAAGAACCGAACGCAGATCAGATGGAAATCCTCTCTAATCACTCACCGATTGGTTCCGCCGTCCGGCTACAAAAGCCAATAAATCGCTCAAAATCACAACCAGTCCTCCGTTCCGGCATAAAAGCCGCGTCGGATTTCCGAAAACCATTGAAAATGCGACAAGCTTCCTTGTTTCTTCCTTCTTATTTGTACACGCAATTTCTAATCCTAAAACTACATTCACCGCAACGAACGGCGTCTTTGCTGGGGACATTCCGCATCCGATTCGATTCCATCGCTGACCGGTTCGAGGCCCGTACTGCCGATGCGATAGTGGACGATGACAGTGAGGGAATTTTCTCACGATGACGACGACGACGACGACGACCAAGAACAAGGGTAACGGAATAAGCAAAAAGGACACCCTTCCTACTGTCGTCCGCATCCAACGGTTTCTCGCCTGGCCAAAGGGAAAGCAAAGCAAAACAAAACAAACTAGCCGATGGTCAATCAAAGTGTTCAATGAGGGGGAAACTCGGCTGCGATGTCCTGCATTTGCGCAACGAAGACATGAAACATTGTGATACGAAATCTATTTCGGAGAATTATGTAAAAATTTTAAACTTGACTGATCGTTTAGAAGAAATAACAAAGGATTATTTTCATTTCTCACAGGTACGATTACAATGGAGAAAGTTGCAAGGAACAAATACTGTCTCTGTTGATTTATCCCCGGCCGTAGTCAACATAAGGGGTCAGATCATTAACATATGCTGGTCATCGAATATTTCATGCATCACGAAGGATCTCCGCATCTGGTCCTGCTGGTCAATCCCGAGCAGGACCTTTAATCGCACTTTAAATTCAAATTATAAGAAAGATGCAACGTCGTCATCGCAGCATCGCATTTAGGGAATTAGGGGATGCAAATGCGTGAGATGACCCTTCGTATTTTTTTAAAGATCTCTTCAGCAGGAGAACGAGATTTTCCGGTGATGCTGCCTTTGACCGTTTGAACTGGTCAGCAGTAACGGTTCATAGGTTGCACCTTTTGGCTAATTGTAGATCTACTGTGCGATGAACGGCTATCTGAAGATTGTTTGTTGTTTTTTTAGATGTTTACCTGAGGGATTCTTTGCGTTTTTTAAAGTTGCCTCGCTGGGCAGGAGGTGAACAAGGCGCACTAACAGAGTTGATCGGTGTCAAGGAGATCAGGGATGCTGTTGAACCATTCAACATAGTTGGAAGGGTTGTAAGATGGTGGTGAAAAGAAAAAATTAAACCTGTCTGTTGTGTTGAACAATCTTCAAATGGATTTTGAAGATTCTGAAAACCGGAATACAACTACTAATTGGAGAGAAAAGTCACCTCTTTGACCGCCAAAATGCGAAGCTACCGCAAAAAAGGTTAGAGTGCCTTGTAGCCCATTCATATTTAGGAATACACTCAAAATTTCAGTGTGACACTGCCCTTAGTTTTGTTCTGACAGCTGATTGTTGTTGATGTGCTTGGCATCATGTTGAAAATGGATAAAAATTATCTTCGTTCGCTCATAGAACATTATTACGACATGGAGTTTTCATTGGGTTTCATTCCGCAAATTTCCTGAAAATGCAAACTCGCTCAAGTAAATTACCACTTCTATTGTAAAGGGGAACTCCTCTACTGTACTATCATCGTGGTAATTCACTACGATTAAGCTAACATTCTCGAAAAATTTGCGGAAAAGTCATTGTTTACGTTTGCGACATTGGCCCATATGAAAACTCCATGTCGATTATTTGAGAGCAGGGCCCTACATCGTCGAAGCATTAAAATAAAAATGAACCGCTTTTGTATTCATTTATCTCCCCTTCAATTATCTTTCGTTTAATAAATGAATCTTACTTTCACCAATTCACTTCCTGTCAATCTTAAGTAAGCTTAAATTCATTTGCCATCTACCCAGCGTCGAAAGCGTTTCAATTGAAATTCAGGCTTGCTTCAATCGACGTGGTGAAGGACCGTGAACCAACTTCGTTGAAATTGATTTGATTTCATCCTCCCAGTCGAACAGTGGTTGTCGAGCACAACTAAACATGCGTGCCAGTGTTGCTAGAAGTATTGTCATTTGACGATGCAAGCGTTACTATAACTTTGCTACCCGAGCTGGCAAGCGCGTTTCTGTTTGATACTGTGGTGACTTATTGAAATTGCATTTGCGCTGAAGCTGGAGCAGGAATCGCGTGAAAGCAACTTATCTGCAATTTCATTCATCATTTCATAAAATGGTTGATTATTGTCTTCGGTGGTACAATTATTTTCTCTGATGGAACTGTTTTTAGTCTTCAAAATAATGAATACCTAACAAATGAATATGAACTTCATACTAGTTTGACACCGAAGGCTAAAATGAACACCACTTGGTTGAAAATGTTTGTTTGGGCCTGTTCATAAACCACGTAGACTTATTTTTGAACATCTCAACCCCCCCCCCCCCTACGTAGAGTTTCCTCCATACATTTTTTTTTAATTTTTGTATGGAGCGTAGACTTTTGACAACCCCCCCCCCCTCCCCCCAGAAAAGTCTACGTGGTTTATGAATAGCCTTGAATATTGTTTTGCTGAAGCTGACTAAGAAGTGGCTTTCAAAAGAAAATATTGTGTTTCTATTGAAAGAGATTTTTTTAACTGAAAGTGAAAATGTATGACCCTGATTTTGAGAGACAAATTGGCGAAGGAAGCAAAAGAAAAGTTGTATAAGTATTATGGAGCAAATTCTCCGTCAGATTACACCGTTAAATATTGGTTTCGAGAGGTTCGTGGTGGCCGCAGCTCCGCTACCGATCAAGTCCGCAGCGGAAGGCCCTCCGATGCGGTTACAGAGGCCAATATGAAAAAACGTTCATGAAATTGTTTTGGCTGATGCCACAAAGATTAGTACTGACCGCACACTCCTGACCAAAAACACGAACGCGAGAGCACTTCGAACTAGTGCTTAGAGTTGCTGATGCGGAATCGGAAGGACTTTTGGCGTCGATTGGTAACTGTTGATGAAACCTGGATCCACCATTACACACCAGCGAACTGAATGAGTGCCCGGCAATGGAGGCTCAATGGGTCGGAAAGATTTTGGCATCGGTTTTCTGAGATGGTCATGACATACTCTTCGTTGCATACCTCGAAAAGAATAAAACAGCGAGTATTACTGTACATTATTGGAACGATTAAAGGCCCAAATCGCTGGAAAATGACCTTACATGAAAAGAAAAACAATTTTGTTTTTGCAAGACAATGCGCCGGCGCACAAGAGCATCACAACCACGGCTAAAATCAAGGACGTACGTCTCCAATTGCTTCCGCATCCACCGAATTCACCAGATTTGGCTACCTGGGACAAAAGATGGCTCATCTATAAAAAATTCAGCTCACGCGAGGAAATCATCGAAACCGCGGAGGAGTATTTTGCAGACCTACTGAAAAATTACTTTTCGGACGGTATCAAGAAGTTGGAAAATAGCTGGAAAAAGTGTATCGAGCTAAAATGGGACTACATTGAATAAAATAACAATAAGCATATTTATTTATGTACAACGAGATGTTCGCTCATCACCATGAGGCACCAAGAGTGGACAGTAATGTTTGCTAAAATGAAAGATATGAAGAGAAAATGTTAAAAGTTCCGTCAGTGTACGGTAGGTTGGAAATAGAATAGAAGTATTGAAAATTTAGTGCAAGGGCATGGATAAAGTAGTACTCGAATCAAGGACGTTGCCTTGCCCAACATCCCACTGCGGGATAGGCCAAGGCACGAGCGAATCTGCAACAGGCAAAAGTAACGTGTTGGTATGCGCTCATGTACTACTGATAGCTGTGTGATAGTTTCTAGCGGTAGTTTGCATGCACTCTGTTTTGATGCGCACACTCTCTCCTTTTTTTTGATTGACAACGTCTAAGATCACTCAGGTTTTTTCTCGTCATCTCTACTGTTTCATATAGAATGTGTAATGTAATTTGTAATTTGTTGAAAGAAAATGTTCATAAGATCTGAGTAAATCATGTTGTATAAGCATTAATTAAGCTTTTAGGGTCAAAATACAGAATAATCATTTATATAGGAATTGCCTAACACTTTGCATCATTTCTTGCACAGTATTGCCCCCCTTATCTGCCATTTTTTTTCCAGCATTTCTCCAAAACAACCGGCGATCCCTTTATTTTGTTACGTTGCTTAAGTTTACGCTTGATAGAGTCTACGTCGAGGATTAACTATGAACGGGTGTTTGGAGCGCATTCGCAATTGTTCTAGTTATGTATCGATTAGTGCCCTGAGTGATGGATTAAGTGAATAAAAAGGCAAAATAAAACTACGTCCTGGTGATAAATGATAGTGTTGTGGGTAATGGATATGATCGAACGGGTAGTTGGTGTTAACCCGTTAATTTTGGAGAGAGAGAGAGAGAGAGAAAGTTGGTTACATCGATATTTTCAAGTATTCTTGTATCCCACTGAAGATCGTCGTTTCAACGAATTATTGATTTCTACTATGTTTTTACTGCCACCAACAGCATCCTTAATGGTTTACATCGGTCCTTAAACTCGATGATTTTACCTATTTTTGTATTCTGCTGAAATAAACCACCTAAGAAATAAGCATCCTTACTGTTGGTTTAAATAGGTTCTCAAGTTTAATTTTTTAGTATATTCTTGTATTCCATTCTCATTTACCATCCACACTTCAGAGTGACCAATAGTGGGGGTGGTTTAAATCGGTGCCAAAATTAGAATATCTTTAATGTGCTTCTCTGTACAGCTTATAAACCTGGAACATAGTTAAATATCTGTTTGCTGCGGACGTCAGTTGAATTCAGCCCACCGTTTACATCCTAACGATTTCTCGTGGAAGTGCAGTAGACTCTGCGGTTTCCTTCAAAGCACGTACCACGTCAACGTATTCCTACCCATTCACAAATTGACCTGCATTCGGGCGAGGTCGGCGGTGGTATTGATTTAGTTTGGAAAAAAGTGAATAAATGTTCCGAATTTTCATCCGGTGGCTCGGTCCACCGGTTAACTAGTTACCTATATACTGTAAACATTTGACGGCCCAATAAGTTTGCTTACGGCAGCTATGGCGAAAACAGTGAAACAACATCGATCGTATCGTCTGCTCCATCCACCCCTGGAAAAGTTGGTCATCGTGGCCCACTTTATATCGGCCGGATACGATCGCGGAAACATCTACAAGATTCTGGTCCTTCCGAAGAAGGGAGAATCCATCGAGTAGAAGCTGGGTTCCGGCCGTCAAACCGTTTTAAGCAACCGGTGGATTCAGCAGAAACTCAAACGGAAGACAGAATGGCAAGGTGGCCACTTCTTCCCATGCGTTGGACCGGAAGGTCAGTGTGACCGGCCAAACAGTCAAGAAGTATTTTTTAGATAAGCAAAGGTAGTTGGAATTAAATGGAAAATACTAATTTTTCTTCTTAATTCTAGTAACCAGGCAGCATCCTATTGGGATGTTTGCTGTCATGCAATATCCTTAGTAACAATTCCAAAACCATCCAGCATTATTCAGTTTTATTATAGTTTTATGAAAGCTTCAAGAAATCAACTTGGTTTTACTTGGTATTATGACACCAAGAGATGCCAATAGATTTCATATTTTAGTCGGGTTTATGCCTTAAAACTTGTTTTATCAAAAAACTTTTACTGCTATCAAAGGTTTTATTTCAAATGTATGAACTTGTAAAATGTTGTTCTCAAATGCCGTTTTAGGACTCATTCATATTACACACTACCAAAATCTCGTGTAAATTTCTGTCCCTGAGACCGACACATGCAAGCATCCTTTAGCGCATAAGAATGTGTTGAAAGAGATGAGAAAATAAATTCAAGCGAACGCATCTTTTGTTGAATTGCGTATGTGTCAGTTTCAGAAGACATGATTTTACACGAAATCTTTCTTTACGTTCCCCGATTATTACATTCCCCGACTTTACGTTCCCGGACTATTTACAAACATACATTAGGTCTCGTGTAAAATTCATAATTTCTAAGTATGTATCTTATTATGATAAGTTGAGAAAGCGTTTTGAAGCCATTTTGCATCCATTTTTGTCAAACTTTTTTTTTCGACTTCTATTGGCACGAATATTTACCATAAATTTAAAAGCGCATATGATTTGGAGCATGATAGGCTGTGAAAAAATTGTTTTGGATATTTTGCTTACCAACAAATATCCAGAAACACTATTTTGTTCGATTCTCTGCTCTTCTGATTAATTTAGCAGTAAACAATATCTAGGAAAAAAGTCCTTCCTAGTTTTTATTTACTGCTAAATTAATCAGAAGAGCAGAGAATAGAACAAAACAGAACAACCACAATATCACAGTAAAGTTTGACAGCTGTGGCCATTTGGCCGTATGCTGGTTTTCATGGCAGCCAATAGGTTTTATGATGGTTCTCAAGTGATCATAACATTTTTCACTAGTACATCTTCAAAATCTTTATGGTCTTTCAAAGGTTTTAATAACTTGTTTTTACAACCGCCTATACAATATGGGTGAGACAATGGCACAGAACGCCGCTCCACCGTATTCCACTGTTGCTATTCCGCTGTCAAAGTGTTCTATTTTTTATCTGCACTCGTCATCACACTCCTATCGCCCTCTCATCAAGTCACCATGCGGTTTATGAAATAAGCGAAGCCGTATGAAAGTGTGTGCGACCGAAATTTTAGCTTCAATGTTGTAACGTTGAGTGCCTCAAGAAGCCGAAGAAACTGTGGGACTTTTATTCCCTTCACCTCAACTTGTTGTGGTGACTGGATGGATTATAATGAAGAGCCGTCATGCTGACGGTCGCGGTTCGACTACTCGGTAGCGGATGGTAATCTTTTTTTTTTTGTGCGCCATTGAATTTACTACTACTAATCAACTGTACAACATCACGCACGCATTGAATTTTTCTAATGGAGATTGATGTGTTGCTTTTTGCCCACGACCAATGTTGCTTTCTTTCTCCAAGTTGCGATCCATTACGAGAAATGAAACCAAATCGTGCGACATTAAATTACAATCTTGCTTTTATTTTGGGTGTAGAGTGGACAACTTTGTACAAATCCCGGCTTTAACGAAGTATAGAGGAAGTGTTGGTAGACAAAATATTTTTGAATGTAGTTTTATCAACAAAGCTGGAACGACTGGAATAAATGGTCACTTGGGTATGATACGAAAAGCTAAATGTCACGTTCAGAAGATTTGATTTGAGAAATAAGAACTATCTTTCGGTTTGGGTAGTGACTAGGGTGGTCCTTTTGTGCTCTTAATGAAAATTCTAACTCTTAATTCCTATGATTAAGAGGATTTTTTGCTGCTACAGAACTGTACATAATTTAATTTAATGAAGCTTTGTTCAAAAAATTTTTTATAACGTTTTTTTTTAACTTTTT